>JADLZN010005137.1:122500-126822 GCA_018155175.1 Sinocyclocheilus anophthalmus | reverse complement strand
TAGGAACCTTCTCTTTCTCACTGGCCTCTCTTTCTCTCTGTCCCTGTTTCTTAACTTGGGGGGTGTATGGTTAGGCTTGCGCTCAGCAGTAGACACAGCCGCTCCATTAGCTGTGATAGTGCAATGAATTCCCCCTTCAAACAAGCTACATAAAGTAACTAAAGTAGAAAAGTACAGGTAGTGCATATTGGGTCAAACTATACTATAATAAATGCACAGACACATGTGGTGATAACTGAGTTCCTGCAGGCTGTTTTGTCGACATCTGCCTTCACAACTGCTGCATCTGTTCAGCTCTGAGTCTGTGGAAGCTCTAATGAATATTTACTACAGATATATACAGATAAATATCATCTTAAAAACAATATATAAATATGTAAATTAAACAGAGTCTTTCAGAATGGCTAGCGTATAGCCACAACTTATATTTGGCATGGCTACATTTTGAAGAAAAAGGAATGTGAGATAAACCAGAAACAATATATGCTCTTTCTTCCTCTCTAATTGTCTCAGAAAGAGAAGTCGCAGAGTAGAGAGCCCAGGTGAAAGAGATGGTCACCTCATTCTGGCCATTCACAAATTATTCACAAGTTACGTCCTCATTGTATTCCATGCATGCATTATAATTCAACTTCAAACAATATGATAGAAAAACACAAGAACAAGGGATGCAAAAAAGCTTCTTCCTCAAAAATATAGAAGGAGAGGGAACAGACGAGAGGGGGGAGGGGATGCAAACAGGAAGTTGAGAAAGCGTGAAGACTGATTCTGGCTTTGTTCTGCTCCTCTCTGATATGTTTTGTATTTGGGTTTCAAGTAATGTTGTGTTGAGCTGTCAGCCATCTGGAGGGGTTGCGGTCTCATTCACGCTAAGACAAGCATTCGCAGAGAGAGCATCTTCAATTGATGTGGCCGGTTTGTGTACACATCCAGGGAACAGTTTCAGGCACACTGGATTTCTAATTAGGGATGAGATGAGCATGTCCCCCAATTCCTAATGACGACAATGAGAAAAAGGTGGCCCTACGTCATTATTGCTCCAAAACACCATCCAATCGGACTTTATGAACGACCAGAGAGGTACACGTCATCTTAACCAGTCAGCAAATGCATTGCAATTTGGAACTGAGTACCACGTATAAAACAAGTTCTTGTAACATAGATGTCCTACAGACCCTCTGAGATGAGTATATGCTTACATATAAATGTATGTTAACTCTGAAAGTGCATGAGTGTCTTCCTGCACCAGGAAGCACGCAGAAAAGACGTTGCAAAAAACATAAAACAGGCCTGACGTATTAATTGAAGGGAGAGGAAATTCAGTGCACCACTAAGGAAAGTGAAATGGCTACTACAGCTGCATACATCTGTCGCACCTTCAAGCTACTCGGACCAGCTGCTAACGTTTGAATTAAAACTACACGGTCAGCAGATAATGCTGGCTCTTGTGGTGATGGAGCTGCATCTGTGTCATTTTCCCTCCCTGGACACACAGCACTGGTAAACAGACACCAGCCAGCTGGCCTGAGCACATGGCATGTGTGTGTGTGAGCTGCTAAGGTCTTGATTAGGTGTTGCATAGGTAGTTACTAAACTAAGCTAACATCTGATTCTTAACGATGAGTGCTGACAGAATACAGTCATGGTGTTTTAAGACAGGAAATGACACTTTAAATACCTTAAAACACCTAACCAGACTAACCAACTTTTGAAAAGTAACCTCGTATCTTGTTGAAGAAGACACCAAATGTTTTAAACAAACAGTTACTCACATGTGTAATCTATGATTTTTAAGCGACATTGGTGGAATCATGGTCTCCTCTCACACAAGATAATGCTAATACTGATGCTAATATCAGAAATCTGCTGCTAAGTTCATAAGGAAGTCCATTTTGGTATGGCCAGGGTGGCGGAGACGAGGCTTAGACACACAGTGAAAGACAAATACACGGCTTTAGCAATGAATATTAAAATGCACCAGGATTATAGAGAGTGAACAACCCGGGGTTAACGAGACAACAGGTGCAGGACAAGGAGTGCTGATGGGCCAGGCAAAGGAGTATGGGAAATGAAGTCCAAAGACTGAAGTGACAGAGGTGTGGGTGTTATCAGGGCACTACAGGCTGGTGATCGTTCCACAACACAGCACAAAACTTTGTAGAGAAGTCTTTAAACTCTAATCAAGGAAATGAATCATCGCTGACATACAGTTAAATGCACACAGCCTGCATAAAAGTAGCTGTGATTTTTCACGAACCGTTGGGACTTCCGTAAAAAGATGACATCAGAACTACACAGTCACCCCCCCAGTTCAGTTTTTTATAGATGTTCACACATGTATCTTTAAATGTAGTTTTTCTGACCCTAAGAACAGTCTTCACGTATTCTGTGGAAATATCCACTTCACCACAGAGTCAAGGTTTCACAGCTTATTACTCAAATAAGAAAATATACAGTCAAAATAAAAGACCGAAGGCTTGGCTTAACCTTGATTTAAAACAACTTGACAGGACTAGAGAACATTACAAGAGACTCACTAAACAAGCGTCTGTAAGACATGAAGAAAAACCTTGAAACAAGAACAAAACCTAACCAAACATGAACAGAAGACCCCCTAGAATGATCAAGACATGTCTAAAGACAGACTGATTTAAAGATGTCTTGGCGTTACATTGATACAAAAGTGCTTTGATGAAAATAAATACTAAAATATCTCATTTAATGCACAAATAATCTGAGCTATTTCCACTTGTATTCTATCTCAAAGTTATCCACTAACGCAAAGCAACACAAGTAGAAATGCACGGTTTGTCGTTTATATGTGCAAATACTGAATGACTTGTGCTGTATGTATTTGCAGATTACACAGCGCGCTCACAAATCAGTGTGCATGTTAATGCTTGCACTCGAAAGAAGCATTCATATGCATGTGGATCTGGAGCGTAAATATGTGGACTGCACATATGAAGCCATGCATGCATTTGTTCGGTGCTTTTGATGCTGATCTCATATCTCCATTCTAATGTATATATGTTTGTTTGTACATTACAGAATATATTATGCTTTTTTTTTTATACATCACAATGCACATTAAGGTCTTTCAAAGTTGTTTTTATTTATAGTAAGTAAACTATATTAAACAAAGACAAAATGAAATGTTTTTACTTTTATCTCTATATATTTTAGCTAGTGTAGCTTTTGGTTACGATGAAATTTGTAAGTTGAAGTTGTAAAAAAATGTATAATAATAAATAAACTAATTATATTGACATTTTGGCTTATGTATAAAGAAATTATTTATACCATTCTTTGACTGAAGTATAGTACGGTCTTTGTAATAATAAATAGTATTTTTACATTGTATGAATGTTTTTGTGATGGGGAAAGTAATACTATTGATTCATATTCAAATAAAATGTAAGGTTTGAACCAAACCATGAATATAATTTGAGAAAGAAAATGAATTAATTTGGCTGTAACAAATTAGATCATTAAGTTAGTCCATTTTTTTCCCTCAGAAACAACAGCAGTGGCTGGTCAAGTGAGAAAATCCCAAAAATAATTTGAATTATTTCCTTAAAAACATATATTTGCTACTATATAGCTGTTTCCACTTGCTACATCTGAGAGATGTGTCTTGCCAATGTCCGTTATTTCCAATGAAATGAAAATGTATTACAGTTTCCATTTAAGCGGGAATGCAATTAGTTACTTCAGAGTGCTTTTTTTGACCCACTTAAGTACATCTTTATATGTGCTCTGGGTTCGGGCCGCCACATACACATAAACCTTCCTCTATTTATTATAAGTAAGCATGTATATCAGATAGCATGTTACATGTTTGTCAACACATCGAGTGTGCTTCTTTAAGACATGACAGCAGATTATGAAAACAATGATTTAAGTGCACTGAGGGACCAGAAACGTTCAGGCACAGCTCACGCTTTCTTCACTTCATAACTATTTATGATATGAACAATCAGTCCGCTTCATAATCAGTGTATAGACCATATCTGTTATGACCTAATGCAGATGATTTCCAAAAGGTAGATTGTATGTAGATGCTTTATTCTAAACACAGATGATCATTTATCTGAATACTACTCTGTATTGTAGAGATTTGAAAACCCTGCAGCAACGTTAAGATAATGCTCTGATGAAGTCTATTCACTGCTAATACAATTTGGTCTTTCCCTCAGAAAACAGCAGGAGAAACTGGCCTGCATCCATCGTATAAAGACCCTTTTATCTTTGACACTTAACAAAATTGAATTTTAAATTAAGTGGATTCAAATTTTCAACGAGTTGAAGCAAGTAAATAT
>JADLZN010005137.1:112500-117500 GCA_018155175.1 Sinocyclocheilus anophthalmus | reverse complement strand
GTTCCCAGCTGGTTTTGCTCCAGGACAGTTTTGAATGCTCTGCACAAACACTCCCTAACCTCTGGAGTTTTATCGCTAACAACAATGATCATACAAAACAACTACACATCTGTCCTTTTAAAATAAACATGATATAGTAAAGGAAACGTTCACCAGCAAATAAAATGTGTTCACCTGCTCATGTTCACGACACTCGAAAGCTGTATGAGTTCCAGGCTGCTCTTGTGCATCAGTGAAAGTGGATGATAACTTTAGCTGTCAAGCGCTAAAAATGACAAAACACCACAGTAGTCGTCTACATCTGACTTCTGAAGTCTTCTCGAGCCATATGAAAGCTATTTTTCAAGATAACTTGAAACTTGACAGGTAATGGTCAGTTGACGCAGTAAAGTCGCTGTTGGTATGAAACCTGAGACAAAAAAATTAAGGGATCTATTCTTTAAAGTTGATAGTAACCGTCAGTTGCATAGTATGGGGGGAGAGAAAAACACTATGCAAGTCAATGGGGGGACCCTACATCCAGTTTGAATATGGACAACATTAAAATGAATGTGAGGAATTAACAGAATCCCCACACAAACCTCCAATCAACTCAGCAAAAGGAGATGGAGGAGATGCCTCGTGTAGTGCAGCGTGAATCTGGGGCGGAATCCATTGATCCAAACACATTAATCAAACGGGAAGCTTTAGCCGGAAAAGAGAGGGAAAGTCAATCCCTACTGTATCTGAGATGTTTTAGGTGGGCTTTGTTTCAGCGGGGTGGGCCTAATCCTGTTTCCATGGTTACTGGCGGCCGCTCTTGATTTGTATGTAAGAGCGTGCGTGCCTTGAGCTAGCAGCTGCACCGTTTCACAGTTTTCTATGAAATCCACTTTTATAATCTGGTCGCACAATATGCTAACGTTTTACCCACTGCTGATGTGATGCAATACGCTCCATTTGTCAAGGTAGAGGGGTAAAATATGTGTGTGAATTCAACAGTGCGGGTGCAGCACACATACAGTAGCATGCACAGAATGCGTAATGTGTGTAATGTGTTGTGCGTGATGGAAAGCGGAAGCATGACGTTACTAGAATGTTATTTTATGCATTGCGCGTGTTGCGTGCATTAAATGTGTAGAATGTGCCGTGCATGATTTATCACGTTGTTACAGTTTTGTAATTGCATGTATTATGCATGCATTAAATGTGTAGGCGACATGAAGGAAAGCATATTTGTGTCCCTGCAGCACAAAAGCAGTGTTAAGTCGCTGGGGGATATTTGTAGCAATAGCCCAAAATACACTGTATGGGTCAAAATTATACATTTCTCTTTTATGCCAAAACTCATTAGGATAACAAGTAAAGATCATGTTCCATGAATATACTTAGCAAATTTCCTACTGTAAATATATAAAAAAACTTAATTTTTGATTAGTAATAAACATTGCTAAGAACTTCATTTGGACAAACTTAAAGGCGATTTTCTCAATATTTAGAATTTTTTTTGCACCCTCAGATTCCAGATTTTCTAATAGTTGTATCTCAGCCAAATATTGTCCTCTCCTAACAAACCATACATCAAATGGAAAGCTTATTTATTCAGCTTCAGATGATGCATACATCTCAATTTGAAAAAATTGACCAGTTTTGTGGTCCAGGGTCACAAATAGATATCTTTCTGTGAAAATAAATGTTGCACTGCACACTCTGAGACCCAAAAGGGTTTATTCTGAAATATACGGGAAGGCATATGGTGTTTGCAGCGTATTAGTATTAGTATTGGTATGCATTGGTCACAGGAGGATATTGGATGTAAATCTGTGCTTGGTTGGCCTGTCTCCTTTGGCAGAGCCACTGTACCCTACTGCTAGCCAGCTGTCACCCTGTGAATGAGAACGGACTGGTGAGGACAAAGACTCACACCCATGTCTCTCTTCTGTGTTACGCTCTCTCTCTCTCCGCCTCTCGTCTTTCAGTCCTTCTCTCTGATGACACAAGCATCCCGGCTGCTCACAGCAGACACAGAGGCAGAGATCACAGGAACATCACAACACCAGAAACAAGCTCTGAGATGGAGAGAGAGGGATGCATCTTATAACATAAGCATTTATACAGCTCTTAAGAGATGGCCATTCATCACAAATAACTGCATCGTTGTCCTTGTTTGTCCTAAATGTGGCCTTCCAGTCTGCTTGTGTTAGAAATGAGGCCGTTTTGCTCTTTAATTAACAGAACGGAGCACTGAATGCACTGATGTAGAAATTTTGGTTGATTATGTGTAATTACTACTAACTAGTGTTGCTCAATTGTAAGGAACAAACTGAAATGAATATTGGTATACACTGCACACAGGATTTTAATCTTACTTAGTATTTTTGCCTTATTTTGACTTTTCCAGACAAGCATTATTAAATCAAAATACATTTAATTGAGAAGCCAAAGAACTGCAGCTATTGAATTAAGTGAAATATCAAAATTAAGTTGAGTTTATGCTTAAAACAAATCAAATATTAGTTTATTTTTCTTACCGCATGGACAGATTTGTCCTCTTGTTTTGAGCAAACTCATTTAATGTTGATGCATTTGATAAAGAAAACGAGACTTGGAAACTGCTTTTCATGTAAATGTTCGTGTGATATCTTGATTTGAGAATGTTCAGATATTTGTGCTGGAAAACATTTGTGTATAACTGAGGGCGGAAAATGATGACGAATGTGCATGCATGGTCAGAGAACTTGCTGATTTCAAGAGGAGCCGGGTTGTCAAGATGCAGGGATTGTGATTTGGAATGTGAACACCTGCTGTTGGGAGGTTTGAAGCTCCGGCCAGGGGATTATTCATTTCCACAACACGACATTAAAGCCGTTTTAACCCGGCCTGTGCCTTAAGAGGAGATTGCTTAGGTTTCCCTATTGAATCAACAACGTCTTCTGTGACCATCTGATAGCACAGGTGCCTCAAACAGATGTCTAAGTGATGCTGGCTTTCACCTGGAGAATGTAGTAGAGCTATTGCTGATATGCAGTATGTCTCGAACACGTCCCCTGACCCTTTTAGATGTTAGAACACAATATTAGATGCTTTCCAAATGATGCACTCTTTAGCAGACGCATTGACAGTCCTGTTTACTGATGGTTCCGCCAACCTGATGCTGTGACCGTACTAACTCTTCAGGGAGCACAATCAAATGAATAAATAAAGGTGTTGAAAGTGATTTGAGCTGTGTAACCTCAACAACACCTTCTCTTCCCGAAACCCCGCCCTCCTCTGACATGTCAACCTGCCCCGTGCATTTACATGCATTTCAAATGATTGACGTGCAGAGAGCGCGTGACTCGGTTCTAGGGCTGTCACAGATATCTGTCAGGCAAAAGGCACGTTTTATTTTGGGCGCTCATGCATGTAGCTTACAGCACCCTCAAGAGTAGCCTATATCCCAGATTTCTCCATTAAATCTGTTCGCAGCACAATGAAAAACAGTATGTGAAGGCAGCCTGTGCGCCTGACCAGTTACCAGCGCGTTAAACAGGTTAGTTGCATGGCAAATATAGCCAGATATCACACAAGCGTTTATCTTGAGGTCCAGAACACCAACACAGGCGCGCATGAATTTTATTTAACTTTTTTTTTTTTTGCGTTTAAGCGATATAAACACTGCACTGTTATTCACTGAAAGACGCTGCGCGCTTTGGAACAGCAGGCTTGCGACGCGAAGACCGCACACAGAGCGACAATTAAAGATTGCGCAGAAACACACAGCTCCTGCGCTGCGCACTCGGCCCTGGATCATATTCCTGCAGAAACCCAGAAACCAGTCCGAGCAGTCTCTGTGTGCTGTGACAGCTGTGCTTCATGCCGACTGCGTGACAACTGCGTAGACGAATAGCGAAATGGAATATTAACACAACTCACCTTTTCATCAGAGAGCTCTTCTTTTGCCTGCATCTCCATCCATCTCTGCTTTACCGAATAAAACGCTTTTTTTGTTATTTCCTCAGAAGTTGCACGCTATTCGAGCTGTAATTCAGAATTAAGTGACGGTCCGCTGTACAATATTTTTTTTTTTTTTTTTTATTTTTTGTTAATTTTTTTTTTTGTTTTTTTTGGTTTTTGTTTTTTTTTTTTTTTATTTTTTTTTTTTTTTTTTTTTTTTTTTGTTTTTTTTTTTTTTTTTTTTTTTTTTTTTTTTTGTTTTTTTTTGTTTTTTTATTTAATTTTTTTTTTTTTTTTTTTTTTTTTTTTTTTCTTTTGTTTTTTTTTGTTTTTTTAAGCGATTTAAATATATATTCTTATAAATTATAAAACACTGACTGTCTTTTATTCACTGGGGTGTGGAAGAACTGAAAGACGCGTCCTTTGCGCGGCCGCGATTTGGAAACTAAAACAGACCCACCGCAGGGCTCGTGCGATCTCCCCCGCACGCGGAAAGGACGAGCACACAGAGCGGACAATTATTAAAGGATTTGCGCAGGGAAGAGTGAAGGAAGGGAAGAGAAAAGAAGAAGAAGAGAAGGACAGAGGAAGAGAAAACACAATAGTTTCCTGCTGCAGTACCCCTCGTCTGTTTACGCGTCTGCGTTTCTTCCCTGCCCTTGCGCCACTCGCGGCATGCTGGTATTTTCATTATATTTCCTGCACGGAAGACGGAGGGGAAAAGAGAAAACCCCAAGAAAAGGAGAAACCACGTTACGAAAGCAGGTCTCTGTGTTGTGATTGGGACAAGCTTCGTTTGTGGGTTGTGTTCATTGACCCGATTGCGTGACAAATGCCGGAGACGATAGCGAAAAAATGGGAAATAGTAACAAAAAGATAATCATTGTCCATAAGAGAGCCTCTTCTGGTGTGCCTCTTTCTTTTCGCATCTCATCCGTCTCATGCCTTTCTTGCTTTACGAATTTTTTTTTTTTTTTTTATTTATTTTTTTTATTTTATTTTTTTTTTTTTTATATATATATATAAAAAAAAAAAAAAAATTTTTTATTTTTATTTTTTTTTTTTTTTTTTTTTTTTTTATATTT
>JADLZN010005137.1:42500-107500 GCA_018155175.1 Sinocyclocheilus anophthalmus | reverse complement strand
ACATCCCAAACTGGGTTTGACATCAAACCCGACACACAACACAAATGACCAAGTGTGAACATTCACAAGACTGAAGCTACAGATTTATAACAATTGCATGAATAATGGCTTGAATTATGTTCTGTTCCTCAAACAAAACTCTTCTTCAGAAGACATGCTTGACCACTGCTTTATATCAGTCAAGTGTGTTCTGTCGGAACAAGGAGGAAGAAAGCAGAACAGCATGACGGCGAGTAAATTATCTGAATTTTTATTTTTGTTTCAACAATTACTGGAAGGAGTTTGTTGTGCAAATGTTGCAGCGCTGTAGGACAGTCTACAGAATCTCTCCCCTGTGTTTCTACATGAACATCTGCTCATTCTGAAGCAGTATTAGCAGTCTGTCCACATAAACACTCTTCGGCTCGTGGTGGTGGACGGATGGGATTCCTCTGCCGTAGGTCTAGACATGCTACACACACACACAGAAACACATTTTTATTCATCTATATATTACCGCTGTCTGGCAGTGTGTGCGTTAACAATGTTTCTTTGTTATTTTATCTCTTATATTTTTTCATTCACCTTCTGTGTCTTTTTCCAGGAGGGCTGGGTGGATGGAAAGATGGATAGGAGGAGAGCTGCCACAGGAGAGAGATAAAGCTATCTTTCCCTCTCCATAATTAACCGGGTTTCGGTAACAAGCCTTTGGGCTTTGCCGTTGCCATGGAGACCTCCCATCCGCAAGTTTTTCATCTGAGCCTCTGACAGTGTGTGTACTTGGACTCTCTCCATCTCAGCCTATCACTCCCATTTGATTTGTACATATTCCCGCTTCTCTCCATATCTCCACACACACACACGCACGCACTCGAAGCCCCTCAGAGCACTTACTGCCTCCAGACACATCAGTCTTGAGAGTTGGGCTTGAGATCAGGCAGCTTTACTAACATCCCTTCATATTACCAGCAGGTCAGCATAAATAAGATCAAACACACAACACACACACAACACAAAACAACACACACACACACACAACACACAATCAAAGCACACACACACAAACACACACACCACAACACACACTACATCAAACACACTCACACTCACATCTCTCACCCACAAACACACACAACAACCACGCACACACCCCCACACACTCGACACACACAACAACTACACCCACACACACTCAACTACCACACACACAACAAACACACCACACTCACTCACACACACACACACACACACACACACACACACACACACACACACACACACACACACACACACACACACACTCACGCTCACACACACACACACACACACACACAAAAAAAAACACACACACACACACACAAACATCACACACAGACAGCCAGACAGACAGACAGACAGACACATACACACACACACACACACACAAAAAAAAAAAACACACACACACACACACACACACACTCACTCACACACACACACACACGCACACTCTCAAACACACACACACTTCACTCGCTACCACACACCAAACGACAGACAGCCACAAACCCAACACACCCACCACTCACACTCAACACTCTCACTCTCCACACACACACACACACACAACCACACATCTACACACACACACACAAAACCAACTCACAATCACTCACTCACAGAACGCACACACACACACACGCACGCACTCATACAAGAACATACACATAAGTAGTACAATTTATCAGTGCTCAGGACAGCAGCAAAGCGAACGCATCTGTCCCAGGAGGCAGGGGAGAAATTCTTCAAAAAATGAATGTGAAAATAATCAACAGTACAAAACACGAGACTGATCATGTATAAATCATTCATTTGCAAGTATCAATGTCCAGACATGTCCAAATGTGAGGGTGCGATGGTGAAATATAGGTGAAAATCAGACTGTAAAAGAAGGCAGTGCTTCCACTTCCCTGTGATTGACTGTTGGCATCGTCAAAGACAAAACAACTGCCAATTATGTCTGCAACTGTTTCACAAACTTGCATGAATTTGTAGAAACCGATGGTAAATTGCAGAATTGATTACACACACCACTTTTGGTCACGTCTGCGTCTGTTCATAATTTTACAGTTTTTTACGATTGCTTAAGCACAATTTTGAAAACAGGCCTCGGTTTGTCAAAACACTACACACAGTTAACACAACCCTACACCAAAGTAGCACAACACTTCAGATCATTTGCAAAATGGAACACTTTTGTCAAAACTATACACAACTTTATAAAAACAATATTTTGTTACCATACGAAACATACACATTTCATATAACTTTAATCTTTATGAACCAGTTACACACTGCTGTTGCTAACCTAAAACATTTTTAGCAAGTCTACTTCTCAGTGATTAGAGTACTATAAATGAAGTACACAGAGAAAGTGCAACTATACAATAGTTCACCAAACACTACACAAGACCAATGCTGCAGACTAACGAAAATATCATTGATTTCTCTCAATATACCCAAATCAGTCAACATGGAGAATCACAACAAAACGTGTCCCAGTTGTCATGCTATTACAGTAGTGTGCATAACACTGTTAGCTCAGCAAACAACAGACACACGTAAAATACTGTATCCAGTACAGGTTACAATGACAGTAAATAACAACAACAACCATAAAAAAATAATCTGAAAAAACTGACAATATTGTACAGAAAATACTACAGTAAACATACTATACATTATCTCTTCACCTAGCTGGATCTGGCCAGAGAATTTCATCAACAATCACAAGCAATATCCTCATTAGCAAGACAACGCGGCAAGACCCGTCTTGAATGTTGAATCCATCCTTGCACAGCTGCGGCGTCGACTCGGTCACAGGCGTCCTCCATGGCCTGAATGAGGGGTACCTGAGCCTGGGGCTGGAGATCGTAAACCTTCCACCGCCATGCAGAGAAAAATTCTTCGATAGGGTTTAGAAACGGAGAGTATGGTGGAAGGTATAGTACTGTCAACTGTGGATGGTGTTGAAACCAGTTCTGGACCAAAGCACAGCGGTGGAATGACACATTGTCCCAGACAACAGTGTATTGTATCTGGTGCATTTCATTACCCTCTGTGACGATGTGGTGCAATCGGTCCAAAAAAGCGAGAATGTGAGGTGTGTTGTAAGGGCCCCATTTTGGCATGACGGAGGAGAACCCCATGCTGTGAAATGGTGGTGCAAAGGGTGATGTTACCCCCATGTTCCCCTGGGACATTGATTATAGCCCTGTGGCCAATGATATTTCTGCCTCTCCTTCTTGCTTTTGTGAGGTTGAACCCTGCCTCATCAATATATATGAATTCATGCAGGATTTCCTCAGCATCCATCTGCAAAACTCTCTGAAATACAGCGCAAGACAACATTGTGTAGTTCAGGATACAGTCTAGTATATTCCGTCAAATGTAAAAAAGTAAAGTGTGGCGTAATGCAAGGTACTCACCCCCCAGTGCTAACAGTGAACAATACACACTACCACATACTAATGCCGCAGCCGTTTGGACCCTCTCTGAAGTCCTCTCAAAGGCAACTCGAATAAAGTGGTTTCATTGAATGATTGTCTTTTCAGGATGCGTGCGAGGGTTGAATGAGAGACTGATGGGGACAGATATGCGAAAAGGGATGGGTCACGATACTGTTGCGTGTAGGTATGGCTGAATAGCATTATTGGCCAAAAACCATTGTTTATTATTCCTCTCTGTCTTGCAAGTGAATATGGGCCCTTCCTCCTTGCGCTAAGACCCTCTAATCCCCTTGTAGAGATAACATGTACTACTGTACAATGTCCACAGAGATAGGTGTCTTATCACTAAGTGTTGATTAGGGTGCCGACAATAAAGACGGTTTCTCTGATTACTGTACGGGAGGACGATCTTCTTTCCCTGTTCTCTTGTCGAACAAGTCCTTATGACAGCAGAGCCACTGAGATCTGCTAGATCTGGCTGAAATCTCAGTCCAGGTCTCCTTGCTCCCAGCGTATACCGTGGTCACTAACTGTGTCACTGTGTTGCACGATGTCATTTGAGAAGTTGGTCCTCTTCATTCTTTGTGCAGGTTCTCCTCCTGCTTCAGGTGCTGACTCCCCTTGGGCCTCTACTGATCTGCCCACTTCTTCTTTCTTTTTCGTTTCTTCTCCTCTTTCCTTCTCCTCCTCCTCCTCCTCCTCCTCCTCTTCCTCCTCCTTTTCCTCCTCTCACCCTCACTCTTCTTCTGACTCCTTCCATTTTGGTTGAAGGCAGGTGAACCTACCTGCTGCATTTGTATAGTGCTTAAACCTGATTGGTGTGTCTACAGTTTAGCACTCATGTGTTTGTGCACCTGATGGCTGTGTTTAACAGATCGGCTCATAGGTGTGGTCATTTGACAGTCAGTGCTTTGGAATGTGTCTGATGTACACAAGTGTGTTTAGTGTTTTGCGAATCACTGTGTGTAATGTTTTGCTAATAGTGTGAAGCTGACAATGTGCTTACAGTTGTGCAAATCTAGCCTTGTGTTTTGCTCCTTGAGTGTAAGGTTTTGCTAATTGTTGGAAAAGTTTAATTTTAGTGTGTAAGCAATCGTAAAAAACTGTAACTAATAGCATGATAGCTTTTCAGGATTTTTAGGTTGCCGTTGTATGCACCACTATCAATAATAATATTTTTGATCAGTTCCTCACCTAAAACTTCAGAGGAAGTAGTATGAACCACTTTTTGATACATTTACGGTGCTTTTTTTGGCATTTCAGTGCAACCAAATCCCGCATTTCTCCATTACATGGGTTTTTTTTCTCTTTTTTGCTAACTGTCGCTTGAACTCATTAACATTCTGAAGGGTTACACAGATATTTTAACCCCCACATTTCAGAGAATTATTTAGTAGATGGTTGGACCATCATTTTACAGGTTTACGGTAAAATCTTGATTTGTTTGTCTGCGTGATATGTCATATCTTTCCAATCTACAATAGCCTGCAGTCCCAGACTCATTCACTTACTCTAATGTCTTTAATACTTATCCCAGTCTATGTGATCTAATTACAGTCTGGGTTCCCTATATTAACGTCATTTACGGCAGATGCAGAGAGGGAGGGTGGAGGAGCAGGAGCACAAGAGTGGATGAGAGTCCAGTTGACTTGCAGAAACTGAAACCAGTGCAAAGGCTAATTTGGATATCTTATAAGGATGGACTAAGTTCTTAAGAGTAGGCATACAAAATGCACCATTATGGCAGTGATTACAGTCTCGTTGGGTATGATGTGACATGTTTTGCACTCCTGGATTTGGAGATTTTCTGCCATCCTTTTCTTCAGATCCTCTCAAGCTCTGTCAGGATGGATATGGACCACTTGTGGACAGACATTTCCAGGTTTCTCAAGTCCAGACTCTGGCTAGGCCAGTGAGTTGTTCTCTGTTTTGACACCCCCACAGCGTGATGCTACCACTATCATGCATCACCACTGAGATAGTTTAGCCCATGTGATGAGCAGTGCCTGGTTTCCTTCATACATCATGCCTGAGAATCGTGTTTCCCACAGTCTGAGGGTCCTTTGGTTTCTTTTTTGAGGAGCAAGTTTCTCCATGACCATGCACGATCTCTGGAGCTCAGAGTGACCATCAGCTTCTTGGTCACCTCTCTTACCAAAGCCATTCTTCCCTGATTGCTCAGATTGGCCAGACAGCCAATTCTAGGAAGAGTCCTAGCTGTTTCAAACATCTTCCATTAAAGGAGGCCACTGTGCTCTTGGGAACCTTAATTGTGGAGCCTTCCCCAAACCTGTACCTCAACACAAATCAGGAGAAACTGAATGCACCCGAGCTAGCCTGATAGCAAAGGGATTGGATACTGAATACTAGTTTTTGCTTTGTCATTATGGGGTGTGGAGTGTAGAGTGATGTGATAAGAAAGTAATTTACAAATTAGACCAAGATCTGTAGAAGAATAGGCTTACCTTTCTGTTCTAGCTTCAATGGCCCTGTACAAAGCAAGGTCCATAAAGAAATAGTTTCCCGAGTCTGATGAGGAAGAACTTGGACAGTGCCCAGACCTTTGGGGTGAATCGTAACAGCAAGCCAAAACCCATCGCCCAATGTTAGTTCCTAACCTCAGTGACGCTCTTGTGTCTGAAAAAGAACAATTCCCTGCATCCCTGTTCCAAAATCCAGAAGGCCGTCCAACAAGAGTATAACCTGTCAAACAGTAGAAGCAAAGAAAGTATAAAATCAATCAACCGTGGTGTCCAGGGGTCCACATCCTCACAAAATTGTGGCAGATTTGGTTCAATCCTGGTATTGTTGAGTGATATTTATCACAACCACCAATCAGTCCCAATTGTCCCAATTGCAGCCTATTTAGAGCTGCGTAAAGTGTTACATTCAACCTGCCTTAGACCTGCCTTACTCTGTCTTTCCTTTCTGCCTCTGAACTGTTTTTGTTCATCTTCGTTTCAAAATTCTTTCTTTCATTCTTTCCTTTTATAATTTAGTGTTCTGTGGTGGCTTTTTTATTACTTTTTTGCATTTTAATGTATTTTGTAAAATTATTTAATTGATCACAATGCAGCTGGCCATTTAAAATTCAGCCTTGTATAATATAAATGCTTTCACAGCCAATCAGATGTTTCGTTTTGGGGGGCTTCACTCTTGTTATGCCTCCCTCATTAGGAGACCGGTCTCTCCCCATGGACGCACAAAAATGTCTTTGAAGTACCAGGTGGGGTGCAACAGGACAGCTGAGCCCTCACAGAGACACAGACCTCTAGGTTCCAGCCCCTAGACATGAGAAAGGCCATGAACTGGCAAAATACAAACCGTCAGCTACCATACCTGAATGAGCATAAAGAATAAGCCGAGCTGCGTTTTAATTCTGACCAGCCTCTTCCTGGACCTTCCCAAGTCTGCACTGCCCAATTCCCAGCCAGCACAGGAACACCACGCCCCCACTCACTTTTAGTTACTGCACTTTATTTCCATTATTTCATTCAGAGCAATAATGACAAACTGATTATGGCTTAATGGCAGCAAGCTACTTTTAATGAGGACAAGTCTGGGTAGACACCGGCTTTCAGAGCTTTATTGATGTTTGCTGTCTTTATCCATACAGAAATGTAGTGTATGACATTTTTCCCAAGAGTGGTATTACCATATATGTTAGTGTATAAGATATATTATCTCTCCCCACACACACACACACACACACACACACACACCACACACACACACACATCACTCACTCACATGCGTCCCCCTATCCCACCTCACACACACACACACACAACACACGCACACACACACACACACCACAACACACACACACACACAAACACAAAACACACACACACACACACACGCACGCACGCACTCTCACACACACACACACAGGTTTGTTTTTATGGTTTATGAGGACTCTCCATAGGTGTAATGGTTTTTATACTGTACAGACCGTATATTCTATTACCCTACACCAAACCAAACCGCTAGCCCTAACCGTAACGCACAGCACGTCACTCCCACACTCCTCACACACACAAGCACACACACCACACACACACTCTCACTCACTCACTCACTCACTCCCTCACTCCTCCTCACACACACACACACACCCCACTCACTCACTCCGTCACGTCCTCCCGTCACTCACTCACAGCACGCCTCCACTCACAGTGTCTCTCTCTCACTCACACACACACATTCACACACTCACTCTCACACACATACACTCACTCACTCACTCACACACACACACAGTGTCTAGTCTCATACACACACACACACACACACACTCACTCACTCACACACACACACACAAACACAAACACAGTGTCTAGTTCTCATACAACACACACCCCACACACACAACACTCACTCACTCCCACCACACACACACACACAAACCAGTGGTCTAGTCTCACACACCAAACACACCACCACAGTGTCTAGTGTCCTCCCACACCACACACACACACACACACACACACACACTCACTCACGCATCTGCCTCTGCCACTGTCTCTCTTCAGGGGCTAGTAGTGCCACACTAGTAGCCATAAGTCCTTTACTATCTCTCCCTATGTTTCCTTCAGCCTCTTGTCATCTCTCCAGCCCTATGGCTGATCCCACTCAAAACTCAGGACTCCCATGGCTTTCTGTTGCAGTGCTCCCTCAATATAGAAATGTTGTGTTTATAAAGTTGAGTGCCTGTACTTGAAAGGTGTGCTATTATTTTTCTAAATGATTGAACAATTAAATATTTTGCCTGGTGTGTGATGGGACCCAAAAATCCTATTGGCGTACAGTGATGACAAGATGACAGCATAGTTTTGTTCTGGAAAAAACGCCTTAGCATCGTGGCAGTGAGTGGCAAGCACCAGTCACATTTTCTTCAGAACATTTAAAAATCAGGTTTATTTATGCATTTTCTTGCTATGCTCCCTACTGTGCATAAACCACTGAAACACCACAAACGCCGCGTCCTAATCTTCCGCTCTCCTGGGGTCTGGTTTGCATCCTGACAGGTATGTTCTCCCAATGCAATGAAGAGGGCTAAGACTGAGCATAGACAGGCGACTCCCACGAGGGCTCTCAGAGCGGTTAGGATGGGACACAGACAGAGCGCCGTAATCAGGGTTCAGCATCATACAAGGCTAATGTGGCCATGCACGGCCTTCTCTGTAATGGATGCTGTCAGAAACCGACATCTCCCTGATGGAGTGTGCAGAGACCCTGGTGTTCCCGCAGGAAATTACAAGCCTGTGTGGTCTTGTTTTTAGCTTCTGGTGGAACAGATAACATAATCACTCAAATCTGGCAATCTTTGCATTAGCATTATTGTTAAGCAATCGAACCAAGTGAAAAGTGTTTATTATGACCTTGTTTTTAGCTCATAACAACCATCTTCTGAGCCTAAACTAAATCCTGCACCAGAAATTTGATTTTAAATTACACACGATATTAAGTTAATGTCATTATGTCAACAGAAATCATCCAAATAACGTTAAATTAAACCAATAAACTATACTTTTTAACTTGCAACCATGTATTTAATGAAGTTGTGGTAATAGGTTCCCTGAATTTCTTATAGAGTGTATGATGTGCCTCAGTTTCACACTGCATGCATATTTATTAATTTGTCTTCATTTGCTGAGATAATGTAAAGGACTGTGTCTTATGTGCATTTGTTGGATTTCTATTGTCTAAATCATTGTTGGGATTTTTGCTTGCATTTGTGGAGCAGGGCCCCGGGGCCTGCTGGGAACAATAAGCACAAGAGCTGGCAGCACACCAGCAAAGACGTGCCAGCAGCTGCTCTCTCTCGGGGGGGAGTTGGGTTGGTTTGTGAAGAGCACAACTAGAATTACAAGGCGCACTTATTTATAGCCTGTTCATTTCTAAAGCCTAAACATATTTCTATGAAAGAGTTCAAATCAAATCACAG
This sequence comes from Sinocyclocheilus anophthalmus, assembly GCA_018155175.1. Classification (NCBI taxonomy): domain Eukaryota; kingdom Metazoa; phylum Chordata; class Actinopteri; order Cypriniformes; family Cyprinidae; genus Sinocyclocheilus; species Sinocyclocheilus anophthalmus. The sequence goes on along the minus strand of JADLZN010005137.1, from coordinate 98,083 downwards.
TAAGTCATGTCATCTAGCAATATATGTTTCTTACTGGCTTCTAATGCTATGATCTGAAGTGTGATTGATTTGAAAAATGAATTTGAATTTGAAAAGGATTTGATCATTATAGCTCAAAACTGTTCCGATCCAATAAATCTCACTCATACAGTGTTGATGCTACTATAATCGTGCGATGAGATTTAGGTAGCCACATCTATGGTCAAGAGGAAAGTTAAAGCATCTGAATGTAGTTCTGTGTATTTATGAGACGTTGTGCCGTAAAGTAATCTGCCCTTTTCGCAGAATTTCACTTCCAGAACAGATGTTTGAGGGGAAAGAAGGGCTGCCCCCTACTAACCTTTAGTCTACGAGAAGAGGCTTGGTCGACCAAAATTTTACTAGTCGCGTAGTCGCAGAAAAAAAAATCCATAGGAAGTGTTGAGGTCACGCAGTCCGTGATGGACTTTGTGGTAATACAGTACATCCAAACGCTTGCCTATCATTCATCGACCTCAAATATGGCTTATCATCTGAAATATGTAAGTAGTAGCAACTTTACATGACTGCTCAATCTAATATTAACCTAGAGAAATGTGTGCTATTCAAGTGTCTGAACAGTAGCGCGCTCACAGCATGACAGGTGCGCTCACTTGCCCTTAAAATACAGGACTCATTTTGGTCATACAGATAAGAGTAGTACATCTTTCGAATCTGTAAAGCCTCTATGTTTATTTGTGTGCACTCACAATAACAACAAAACATTGCGTTTTTGTAAAATAATGAAAGCAAACAGGATGCGCTTTCTGCCGTCTCGGTCTCTGTGAGCTTGAGCGCGAAACTCTGTGTATACTTGCCGTGTATTCAGACATGAAACATTCAAATTCAAATCTGAAAAAACTATTATTCTCAGATTATGTAATCCGTATGAAACTTGCACGCAGGCGCATCACTACTGCGGAGATGACGAGTCAGTGTCGCCGAAATAACAGAAAACACTAGTTTATCAATAGATTATTAAAATGTTCATGCAGTTTAATCTTACTGTTTTTCCCTGACACATTCATCATCATTACTTGCTGTGGCAAGCTTTATGCGTGTGCTTGAGTGCTTATTAGGCTATGTAGGCAATTAAAGGCTCCTTAGCATGATTTAAATGGTTTATTAATAAACATGCGATAAGTCGATTCATGCTTAAAATTAACGACTACTAGTCGACCAGAAAAATCTTTAGTCGAGGGCAGCCCTAAAAGAAACAAAGATGTTCATCTTATCAGAAGTAAGTGTACCATCATAATGATTTTGAAACTGAGTAAAACCATGCATACAGTTGCTTTAATGTTGGATGATACCTCAGAAGGAGTTATGCGCCAACCAAGCCCAATATGAGCAATAGTAACACAGATGCTTGCCTTAGCAAACACGACAATGATTGTCATGTATACTTGTTTAATGTATACTTGTACTTTTCTGCAGCCTAATTTTTCCACTTATATTTCATACTATAAATATTCCATACTAGATGCACTTTTTAGAAACGTTCCTCTCATTTATGCTGATTAAATGCCTAATATTGCTTCTAAGATAATTTACCATCAAGTTAGATATTTTACTGGCTAGTTTATTAAGAAAACAAATCCAAAAAATAAATATAAAATATTTTATGTGTGGCAAATGTGTATAGTATATACTGTAAATGTTACAATATAAACTGCATATAGCTTGTTTGTCTACAGTTGTAAATCAGAAAGGCAGTTTTAAATCTAAATTATAGACGATAAAAACCCAAAAGCAAACACGATGTTAACATGTCACTCCTCTAAAAACATTAGCTGTCATTTATTTTTCCTGTAAATGCAGGCTCTGCTCCTTGTCAGAATCGGTCACATTCCAGTTACTCTTTGTATAAAAATGATTATTTTTCTTATTTCTCTGCTGCAGTACAAACACTACTGTAAGTGATGTTACTGACAGCGCACTATTGATTTAATTCTGTGCCCAGGTGTGTGTTTTGGCACAACAAACACCTGTCTCACCTCTGTTTCTTCATTTTCTCTGTACTGTAGACGTTGCCGAAGGGCTGGGCGATATGGCCAAAAAATATCATCACAATATTTTTTCCATATCATATAATATTGACATTTATCTTGATATTAATTTGTCATTAATGGGGAAGGAAGTGCTTTCCACGTGTTTGTTAGACCTTGAGAATGAATGTAAAGTTAATTTGTTTGTTCACAATTAAGCTACCTTTTAATTTAGAGCACCATAAATTCTATATTTATTTTCCCCTTTAATTTTTTCCTGGATTCTGTGTTTTATGATTCAATACAAATTTATCATAAAAATGGTGTCTAATTAAATGAATTAATCTTCTAAATCTTCTTAAAATCTAATTACATGTTAGTATACTACAGTGATATTTTTCTGTCATAATTTCAAGTTAAACCGGACTTTTATTTTGATGGATTGTCGTGAAGGTCTTCCGGTTTCAGTGTGTTTTAGGGTAGTTTTATGACAATGTGAAAATACAGAAAGGGTTTAGTTTTAAAGTAGGGTTGGGAAAAGAAAATATCATTAGATTGGAATAAAACAACTTAAGTCAATGTAAAGACAGCTAGAAAATCAACTGTGAATTTATGTAACTACTTGCGAAACTTTTCAGTTTAAACAAGGTTAAAGCTTTTCAAACTTTACAGGAGTTTAATTTACTGAAACTTACATAAGAAAGAGAGAGAAATCATACAGGTAACTTAAACATTTGGGTCCATTCACTGTATTATATAAGCAAAACTACATTCACGAGTTACTGTGACTGAACCTTGACTTTAATATTAAATAACGTCAGGGAAGATAAGACAGCCTGTGTGAAATTCTTTCAATTACTCTGGATTTAGACACATATGTCTATTAAAGTATGACTCCATTAACACGAATGCATAATGAGATTTTTATAACAACGTGGAAAGTATTATCTGTCCATTTGCAAGCAGCCACAAGTACTCGAACCTTAATTATTCACCTTCTCAAAGCCCCCTCCTGTCTGCTATCTATTGCACCCACCTTCTTTTTATGTGCATATATTTGAAGGGTTCTCAAGAGTATACTGGAGGAGAGTGCAAAGAAGGGCACACAACACACACAACACACACACAACACACACACACACCACTCACAGCACACACACACACACACACACTCACTCACTCTCCCACACACACCCACACACACACTCACACACCCACAAGCCACAGCTCACGCACACCACCACTCACCACACACAAACCACTCACTCACAACACAAACACACAACACTCAACTCCCACACACAACACCCCCCACACACCACACACACCCCTCACACACACACACACAACACACACACACACACACACCCACACACACACTCACACACACACACACACACACACACACACTCACACACACACACACAAACACACGACTCACTCACCACACACACCCGCACCCACCCACAACCCACTCACTCCCACCACCACCCACACACACACACACACACACAGCCACACACACACACACCCACACACACAAAAAACACACACACACAAACACACAAACAAACACACTCATCCCCCACTCTCTCTCACACACACACACTCACACGCATTCTCACACACACACACACACACCACACTCCCACACACACACACACACACTCACTCACTCACTCACTCACTCCCTCCCTCACACACACACTCACACACACGACGCACACACTACACCACACTCATTCACCACACACACACACACACACACTCACCACCCCACACACACACACACACCACACACACACACTCACACACACACTCCTCACACACACACTCACCACACACACACACACACACTCACCAACACACACACACACACACACCCCCAAAAAAAACCCACTCACGGCACACACACACACAACACTCACACCACACACACACCCCACTCACACCACACACACACACTCCTCACACACACATACACAACCACACTCACACACACACACACACTCACACACACACACAATACTCACACACACACAATACTCACACAATACTCACACACACACAATACTCACACAATACTCACACACACACACACAACACACACACACACACCCCACACTCGCACACACACACACAACACACACAGAGACACACACACCCAACTCACACACACACACGCACTCCCACACACACACACACACACACATATATATACAGACACACACACACACACACAGAACACACACCCACAGCACACACAGAGAGACACACACACGCAGAGAGAGAAGAATATAGTTGCCAAATCCAGCATTAAGATGCTTTAACTTTAAACCGTTGCTTACGAGTCCATAATTTATAATAACACTTTATCTAAAGTGCATCTGCTGTTGTCTCTCACATCAAAATCCAGCCTCATATGTGTTTAGAGCTGTTTAAACGCTGCTTGATCTGTACAGATCTTCCTGATTCACACCAGAACACTGACTCACTGGAGGAAGAGTTATTATGGATTATGGGTATTTTAGTTAAAAGTGTCTTAATGCTGGATTAGTTTCAGCTTTTGTCTTCTCCAGACGTTAACTGATGGACTGGAGTGCTGTGGATTGTTTTTATCAGCTGTTTGGACTCTCATTCTGACGGCACCCATTCACTTACAGTGAGACACTGATGCAATGCTTGCTACTTTCTCCAAATCTGATGAAGAAACAAACTCATCTCTGCTGAACTGAGGGTGAGTAAATTATCATCAAATTTTCATTTTTGGGTGACTATTCCACTAAGGTTTAACAAACCGTCTTCTTCTCCCCTCAAACCAGAAGTGCTGCTGCTTGGTAGCCATGATTGTAACTTCATTCTCCTGTTTTGTTTGTTTGTTGGTTTGTTTTCCTGTTATACAGTCAGACAAGCGCAGATTGAATAAGCCAGCAGGCTACAAGTAAAGGTGTTTATATACAGAGCCGCTTGTGACCTTTACCTGATTGATTTGCATGGGTCACTAGTGAAGGCTTTGGGACTGTGTGCGCTCTTGTGGTGCCACCACCCAATCAGCAGTGTGATGCCATCATTTCATACCGCTCAAGAGGGATTGATTGCATGGCATTTGCAGCTCACGTGATGCATGGCTTAAAAAAAAAAAAACTTCTGAGCAACTGTAATTGGGATGAATGAGAATGCTAATGGATAGCTTTCTCTCTGTATTGTAAACCAACTTGAAAATATGATTGAATAATCATGATTGGTCAGTGAATGATCTTTTAGGTTTTAGGCTATGTTTGTGATCGTAGGCCTTTTTGAGTGAACGTGCCAAAAAAATGCCGAAGGCCCTTTTTCACTCAAGAACTGAAGTGCATAAGCTCAGATCAGCGAGGCCTGCAACTAATCAATGCTTAGAAGAAATACAAAACCTCCAATTCATCTCAAACCCAAAGGAACTATGTTTAATGCATTTACTGAGTAGTTTCAAATATTAAGAATCAAAGCATAAAACTAAATACATATTAGCTACTATTACCAATAATGGTTCATGTAAACAATGATCGGTCATGATCCTGCTATTGGTTCCTTCGTTCAATGTGTCATGTTGTGATTGGTTGTCTTAGTCATGTGTCTTGTTTCTCATTGGTTGGATTGTGTCATGTGACCTGTATTGTTTGGTATAAGTAGCCCTCATGTTGCCATTGTCTCTCGTCGAGTATTATTTGTGTAACCACTGTGTTGTGAGTTTGACCATGTTCGAGTTTATGTTTTGCCAAGCCATGTCTTTGCTCATTTTTTGGATGCCATTAAACTATTTTACTCATTGATAACTGGAGACCAATTACTTTATTAAACGTCGACTATAAGATTTTAGCCTTAGTTTATGCAAACAGGTTGAAAAGTGGTTTAGGTAATATAATTGGTGAAACTCAAACTGGTTTTATGGCTAAACGGCATATTAGTTCTAATACTAGGCGTGAATGGACCTATTATTTTGCTAGATATTAGACATTAGACAAGTCTTTCATGGAAAAAAGTAAGTTACTCCAAGGAGGGAATTGTATTGGAATTCTAAGATGTTAATTGGAAAAAGGTACGTCTGCTGCCTTACTAATTTTGCATTTCGAATAAAGTAAGAGAAATGAATGTAAAGATCTTACATAAAATCTATCCAACTGATATTTTACTTTCCAGGTTTGTGGACAGTGGTAAAATATGCTCTTTTTGTAATAGCTTTGAAGAGTCTATATCTGTGACTGTCAGAGCGCACAGGCATTTTGGAAAGATTGTTTCTTTACCTTCTCTGCTAAAACTGGATCAGTAATAACTTTGACCCCAAAAGCAGGTATTGGTTATTATGACAATGAAAATTTAAAATTAATTGAAAATCACATTATTCTGATGACAGTTCTTTATTCACAAATGCTGATCCTCTAAATCTCCTCCCTGTGCAAAGCAGCTTGTAATGAAATGTGTGTAAATGTGTTTTTATTATTATTATTATTTGTTCTATATCTTTGGAGCTTCAGACTTGATGCCTGAATGTGTTTTTGTAGTGTTGTTCACTTTTTAATAAAAAAAAAGAAAAGAAAGATTGGTTAGATTTAGTGCTCAAGAAAAGAGAAATCACAGAGTAGAACTGAAAGTATTCTTTAGAACTCTTTTTGATAAGATTTTGAGTGGATTCTGTTATTATTCAGCGGTGAGTTCGTTTGCTCTCTCGTGGCGTGATTTGAGTCACGTGAACGTTGCGTGTAGTACACGAGGTCCTGGGCTGGTGAGGTTACACGTGGTCTGCGGTTGTGAGGCCGGTTGGATGTACTGCCAGATTCTCTGAAACGCCTTTGAAGAGAGCTTATGGTAGAGAAACGAACATTCAATTCACGGGCAACAGCTCTGGTGGACATTCCTGCAGTCAGCATGCCAATTGCACGCTCCCTCAAAACTTGCGACATCTGTGACATTGTGCTGTGTGATAAAACTGCACATTTTAGAGTGGCCTTTTATTGTGGCCAGCCTAAGGCACAGCTGTGCAATAATCATGCTGTCTAATCAGCATCTTGATATGCCACACCTGTGAGGTGGATGGATTGTCTCGGCAAAGGAGAAGTGCTCACTAACACAGATTTAGACAGATTTGTGAACAATATTTGAGAGAAATAGGCCTTTTGTGTACATAGAAAAAGTCTTAGATCTTTGAGTTCAGCTCATGAAAAATGGGGAAAAAACAAAAGTGTTGCGTTTATAATTTTGTTCAGTGTAGTTGTTGACTAAATGCAATGATGCATTTCTCGTTAAATTTGGAAAAAAGTCTAAATAAAATGTTGAGAATACACTCATTAAATTAGAGAAAAAAGGTCCGTTCAATTGGCGAAAAAATTCGAGAATAAAATGTTGAGAATACACCATTGCATTTCGGACCGAGTCGAGGCTAAACACACTGGTGTCATGTTCCCTTCATCTCATTGGACAGTGTTATTTAGCGTCTGGGGTGGGTCGGAGAGTAATGCCCTGGGGATTAGTGATGACACGATTGACTGGGTTCGAGTCTTTTGCTAAACTCGCTTTTCTTCCTTTTCTCATCAAATATCACATCGGAAAATGGAATCAATTGCTTACGAGCAATTGTACAACTCAGTACGCTCAATAAAGCTGGTCCAACATATGATATACACGATGTGTTTATTTCGCTAATTTTTTTTTTCCCTCCCATTTTTTAACAACTTTTTCTCGTAATTTATGAGGTTAATTCTCAACATTTATCTAAATTTTTTGTTCTCACACATTTAACAGACATTTTTTTCCTTCCTCGTCTTTAATGAGTTTATTCTCAACATTTTATCTAAATTTTTTGTTCTCGCAATTTAACGACTTTTTTTCTCGTAACTTAATGAGTTTCTTCTCAACATTTTATCTAAATTGTTTTCTCGCAATTTAACGACTTTTTTTCTCGTAATTTAATGAGTTTATTCTCAACATTTTATTTCGACTTTTTTCTCGAAATGTAAAGATTTTTTTTCTCGAAATTTAACAACTTTTTTAATGAGTTTATTCTCAACATTTTATCTCCACTTTTTTGTTCTCGCAATTTAACGACTTTTTTTCTTGTAATTTTATGAGTTTATTCTCAACATTTTATTTCACATTTTTTCTCGAAATTTAACGAGTTTCTTTCTCGAAATTTTATGAGTTTATTCTCAACATTTTATTTTGACTTTTTTTTCTCGAAATTTAACATGTTTTTTCTCGAAACATGACGACTTTATTCTCGAAATTTAATGAGTTTAATCTCAACATTTTATCTCGACTTTTTTCTTGAACATTTTATTTTGATTTTATTTTATTGCAAGTGCTTTATTTGATTTTTTTAAAGGAAAAGGTCTACAGTTAAGGGAACAATAATTAAAAAAAAAACATTCTTACCTTAGTTATGGTCTCCGGCCATGCCTCAGCAATTACCCCCCCCCAAACCACCAGAGTCGAACGTAGTGATCTTCTGATTTGAAAATCGGTCCAAATAAACAAAAAGGAATAACTATATTACAAGTTATGCAATTACAGCAGTCTCTCGATATCTGCTGTGTATTTTTCCTGCCAGATGAGTGATGAGGCCTCAAAAGGGTTTTCACAACGTTTCCAGGGCATCTACATCTGTGAGTGCATGTGGAGCTCTGAGTCTTGTTAGCAAGTGAAGATGTCCGCTCGGGGCCCGTTTACACTTGCTAATGAGCAGCGTGTGTGGAGTAAAGGCCATGACAGTCACAAACTGATGCTTCTCAAGCTGCGGCTTAATCACTCAGTCTTCCTCCGTCACGACTTCCTCTTTGCATAGACACTCAATCACGAGATCCATATAAGAATCAAACCACTAATCCATGAATGAAACCTGCTCCTGAAGATCGAATCAATTGATTCCAATCAAGAAATCGCTTCTGTCAAACAGCCTTCGCATCAATGCGTTTACCTGCTGCAGATTATCCACACTGTTTTAATGATTTTTCAGAACGTACTCCAATAATCTTTATTTACAAGAAAACAATATCTACTATTTGCTTAGACTTTCTACTTCAATTTGATTCAATGCATTACTTGCTGTTTCTTTGTAATCATATGAGTAAAAATTGTTTCAAAGTAAATTCCTACATCATTTTTTATTGTATAAAGGTCCTAGATCACGTCATTTTCAAAACACAACTTTCAGTGTATTCAAAAACGTCTAGTTGTGGTCTGCTGAAAGTATTTTGGGAAGATGTTTCATCAGCTGAACAATTGGCACGTTGTTCAACAACAGTACAGTCCATTGAAGATACTGCACTTTTATGCCTCACAGCCTCGTCTTCATTCCTGTCAAACAATAAATATAGCGATAGCCTGACTGTGGTTTATTCAAGCGTCCCGGGCCAGTTCATCACAGTGTGTACATCATCTCAAATTCAGGAACTAATGTGGGATTTAAAAGGCGATCTCAAATGAATTCTGATTGGTGCACAACCATACTAAAAATGTCTCTTAGTGAAATATGTTGTTCAGTCATGACTACCTACATTAAAAAAAAAAAAAAGTGTAATGCATGACACGAATGGAGCAACACAAACACATGCACCTCTCTCTCTCTCTCTCTCTGGGAGTGTGCAGTAATTAGGTAGTCAGACTGTGTTTACGATGCAAAAGCACTCTAATTTATTCCAACAGCTAGCAGTAATTCCCCACTTAAATTTATAGCTCCCCTCCACCACGCGGAGAGAGTCGGGAAAGGAATGAAAAATGGAGAGGCAGAGGGAAAGAGAGATGGAGACGAGGGAAGCAGACAGCCCTATGTTATTGACCACGAGTTGTAAAAACACCACAGCGAGCTTCTGTCTTTTCTCCCTCACTTGGACGTCAGCTATCGATCTTATGTGCTCATGCTTTAAATTGCTAGAAATATGACCTTTTCAATCAGAGTAAGGCTGCTGAAAAATGACCTTTTGTATGAGACCAAGCAAAAGTTCTGTGGTAAGTGTAAAGGATTACACACAAGGACTTTTTATGTATTGTTTTGTATTTATTTGTTGTATTATTTATTATTAGTGCTTTCTAAGGAAAGCATGGTATTACTGGGCCAAAAGACTGATTTCTGGGAAAATCTGAAGGATTTTGACATGATAAAATAAGTGAAGTAGACCTGCATATTACACAATATTCATAACATTGGTTAGCAATTCTACAGTTAGTAAAAGAGATGGGGATGTTGGATGTTGGATGTGTAAAAGGGTCATTTTTTTTAAATGACTTGCATAACTGCTTGGAAATAGAAATGGGGCGCTGATGCTCAGAAAATTTGCTCTTGTGTGCTCCCATTATTTTTTCTCTTTATTTGCCCTTCTCTCTGTCGACTCATCAGGAAAATGAGCCTGAATTTGTAGTATTATGCTGCTTCTGTCTTCTCTATGCTATCTGCTTAACCAGGAACGAACGATTGGCTGAAGGCTGACTTTCTCAAAACATTTCACGTCTGACCTCCAAATCATACCTAGACATGATCAATATCAGTATGCAACTGAACAGCATTCGGCATTGTACTCGACTGTATATTGCATAAAAACTGTTGGTCATATCTGCCCTAAAAACCAAAGCAAAACAAAGAACTCACTTTTAGATGTTTGATGTAGACATTAGAGAATAACAGATAGAGCCCTAGGGCAACACACAGGCCTGATGAAGACACGATGGCCTATGAACATGATGTTGTTAATCAATGTGACCCCTAGATAATCCATTAGGCTCTTAACACACAAGTGTGTAAGCAACGACCGCGGTCAAACTGCAGTCGATAGCCACATGGCTGCAAGCACCCGGTTTTCCATTTTCTTAGTATTTACTGCTATAGAAATGCAGAAAGTGTTCTGTCTGGGTTATATTATGAGTGGTACATAAACATAAGCTGGTCAGGATGGACCATTTAGCCCATGCTTTTAGATCCAAAGATTTTTAAATCTTTTAACAAAGTGTAATAACATACTTTTTTAGCTGACTCTTATAGAGTAAATAATGTGATATTTCATGAATCTGCAACTAATTGGTTGATAAATTGCGATAACAATGTGCTTTTGCATGTATAGTTCTTACTTTTTCTCTTTATAGTTTTATTTTGTCTTTTCATAGTATAGAAAATAATAAAGGTTATTCAATGGTTCAGCTATGTTATAATTATTCAAGCCTTATTCAACAGTGCTGTTTTAAGTCGCTTATTTGTATGTGTTTACAACACAACTGAACCTTTGGAAACGCTATAACAAGACTTAATTAGCTTGAGCTGTTACGCACACATCATTTCAGTCCATGCGTGTGCTGTTGAGTAGCAAATATGGCCGTCAAAGGAGCTCTTAAAAAAGCTATAGAGAAGAAATTGTTTCGTTAGATTAGAATGTATGCCTGGTGCAAAAGAGGTGCAATTCCTATGGTCAAACATGGAGGTGGACCAGTCCTGTTAGAGGAAGTGGAATTATGACTGTACAAAGGACATCACAGATTATTTGAAGTATCAGGCCATTTTGTCAAAGATTGTGAAGCCTTCAGTGCAGAGACTGGAGCTTGATGATCATTGGACGTTCCAGCAGGATGACCATCCCAAAGTATATATTAACATTGACTGAATCTTGGTTCTTGGTGTGTAGAATGATGTTGAGTAGCCTGGTAAAATATTTGGTGGAATTTGAAGAAAGCAGTGGCAACATGAAAACCAAAGAAACCAAAGTGATCTGGAAGCCTTTGCACATGAGGCATGGGCCAAGATTACAGCACTTTTATTGGATATTATAAAGAATAAAATATTTTCTACCAAATTTAACTTTTAATCATTTCGTACTTTAATGTTTAGAGCCAGTTTGATTTCATCAACTTTACATCCTCAGAATGTGTATTAATACATTTTATATAATTGTTTACTGATGCCTTGTTTAATTGTGTTGATCAAATTTTGCTCATGGCAAAAGAATGTCTTGAAGGTCAAGGGGGTTGAATAATTTTGATTGCAACTGTACATATTTGCATACACCCAACTTTGTACAAGTTTGCATGTTTGAACATTTTTAAAACTAATGAATGCAGATGCAACCCTACTGCTCTCTCCAAATTAACTCAGTCTGATTCTGTACCTCATCTGACTGCCTTTCATAGACTTATTAATATAATTTATTAACATCTTACTTAAAACCAGCACTCAGCCAATCCTCAGTTACTGTCTTGTACATTCACTCGCTCTCATTTCACCAATAAATTCTACCAACCTTCAAGCAGGCTAATTTTGAACTGGCTTTTTATAATTGTAGTTTGAAATCTTGATTCTCAGAGCCAGGCTTTTGACTGCCTTGGTAAATCCTGAAAGAGTTTGCATGGGATTTGGAAGTAGAATCGCTCACCAAATACTGTAGGACAGTGTACTGCATCTGTCAGTGTCAGTTTGACACCAAACACGCATGGTAAATGCTGAACACTAGCACTGACTACAAAGAAAACCTCTGATAGAAAGAGATTCTGAAGAGTTTATTACTGAAGAGGATCAGCAGACTGCATTCATTCATTCAGACTACAAGACGCCATCCCCCAGTTCTATGCTATGTGCTTAACTGTGCATCTGCACTAATAGTTATTATTACAACATCAGGAATGAACGATTGACTGAAGGCTGACTTTCTCAAAACATTTCACGTCTGACCTCCAAATCATACCTAGACATGATCAATATCAGTATGCAACTGAACAGCATTCGGCATTGTACTCGACTGTATATTGCAAAAAACCAACACATCTGTCGGTCACATCTGCCCTCAAAAACCTTGTGGACTTCAGTTCGGCTTCCAATACAATCATCCCAGCACTCCTCCAGACCAAACTAACCCAGCTCTCTGTCCCTAGCTCTATCTGTCAGTGGGTGACCAGCTTTCTGCAGTAGAACAACCAGCTGTGGAGACTGTGGGACCACCCAACACGGCTAAGGCGTCCTCAGTGTTCCGTCCTCTCCCCCACACAAGCTCTCTCACACTCATACAAATCAACGGACTACCTCCATCTGTACACCTCCTACACATATTCCCAGATGACACTTCACACAGGTCTCATGCAGGGCGGAGACGAGTCTGCTTACAGACAGGAGGTTAAAGAGCTGGCTGTCTGATGCAGATATAACAACCTGGAGCTGAACACGCTCAAATCTGTGGAGATGATCGTGGACTACAGGAGAAACCCCCCTGAACAGCACTGTGGCTGCAGTAGAGTCATTCAGGTTCCTGGGCACCACCATCTCTCAGGACCTGAAGTGGGACAATCACATCGACTCCATTGTTTAGAAAAGGCCCAGCAGAGGTTGTACTTCCTTCGCCAGCTGAAGTTTAACCTGCCACAGGAGCTGCTCACACAATTCTACTCAGCCGTCCTGTGCTCTTCATTAACTGTCTGGTTTGGTTCAGCTACAAAATCAGATATCAGAAGACTACAGAGGACGGTTCGGACTGCTAAGAGGATTATTGGTGCTCCCCTGCTCAACCTTCAAGAACTGTATACTTCCAGAGTGAGGAAAAGGGCTCAGAAAATCACTGTGGATCCCTCACATCCAAGCTATCCCTTTTTTGAACTTTTGCCGTCTGGCAGGCACTACAGAGCACCGAACACCAGGACAGCCAGGCACAAGAACAGTTTCTTCCCCCAGGCAATCGACCTCATGATCAGTTAAATACTCTCCCCATTGTGCAATAAATATATCTGAAATACCACTTATATTTATTTCATACCACCCTACATCTTATTCTATTCTGTTTCATCTATATAGCACACCTGTACATACAATTTTTGTCTATTTTTGTTTATTTATATATACATATGTATTTTATTCACATGATTTCTTATTATCTGTGTGTTGTTGATGTCTTCTGACACCAAAACAAACTCCTTGTATGTGAAAACCTACTTGGCAATAAAGCTCTTTCTGATTCTGATTCATTCATCCTTCAGGAGGGCGAACCCCAATGTTTCCATTGTGTGTGCCACTTTCTGATAGAATTCACTGTCAACATGGGTATCCCACAGGGTTATGTCCTGGCCCCCCTCTACATCTATACATGTACTAGTGTCCATCACAGCTCCAGCTCTCATGCCATCATGAAGCTTTCTCATGTCAGGTTTGGTTACAGTCAGTGATGACAACTCAATACCGTGGTAAAGAAAACACTACTATAGCCTGATGGGCCATTTAAAATGGCTCAGACAAAAGATTTGCCAGCAGGCAATTCCTTTAAATAAATTTGTTACACTCTTGGTGGGAAGGTATTTTTTTATACTTCCCACCAGCCATTTTTATACTTTTGTAAACATAATGAAACTGTGCTATGATTTGGTCCATCTCAGATCATTTAATATGTTAATATATGTAAATTACATGTAAATGTTTCGAATAATACACTGTTTACCTTTGTGAAATAAGTACACTTTAGCATACTTTTAAAAATAGTTTTTATTACAGAAATAAAATACTTTCAGAATTACTTCTGTCTTTGAAAACAAAAATATACTTTAATGTATGCATATATGTGTGTGTGTGTGTAATTACTCATTTATAATAAAGTTTGAGATTTAGACATTAATTATTAATATAGACATATATAATATACCTATATTAACTCTAACTTATATACTCCCTCTGTGTAATATCAAATAACACACATAATAATATAATATAATATAACTTTACAGTTAAAATTATAATCAAGTACTTTACATGTGCTTTTGTCACAAATCAAAATAAGTGTACTTCTTTAAAGCAACACAAACATTATTAAAACCTAATGACTTAAAATGTACTTTAAGGTAAAACTGAATTTGACATTATTACAAAGAGCACGTTTTAAAATTATGAAAGTGTACTCAAGTACGGTTAAGTGGCTTTTTATTAATTTATATATTATCTGCAAGTACCGTTTTTATTTTAATATAGGCATGTATACTTTTAATATATGAAGTACATTACAAGTGTACATTCAATACAGTTAAGTGCACTTTTTATAATGGTACTCTTGCTTTATGCATTAAACAATTTTTTTAAAAATCAGAATGTAATTTAAATAAAAATGAGTGTGAAAATGCAAAGCAATAATAACCTTGGTGGGTTCATAGACCTGCTATAAATTTACAGAGGAAAGGAGAGCCAGGCAGATGATAAAATTGGCATGCATAAATAAATAAATAACAACAATCCCATAGACCATAATCAATTCACTCAGACATCGCTAGCAAATTTCACAAATAAACCAGAGTTAAAGCAGAATATGCTATAAACTTGTGCTATAAAAACTACTCAGAAAAAAAGGTACGAAAGCTGCCACTGGGGCAGTACCTTTGAAAAAACTACATCTTTGCACTTTATTTTATTTACCCCTAAAGGATGCATATCAGTGCCTTAAAAGTACATACTGTATTAGTACCTAAACTGTACATTTTAGTACCTTTTGAAAAGGTGCTGCCCCAGTGACAGCTTTCAGCTTTTGTACCTTTAGTTTTTTTCTCTCGGAGATTGCATCTTTACAACATGATAGCAATGCCCTGACAGTCGCTACTGAATAAATAGTAAGTTTACAGGCAGATCTGAGAGCCAAATATAGCTACACCACACATCTGCCCCTAATACAACCGTGACAAGACCAGGAAGAGCTGGGAGAGATGTGGGACTTTGGCACAATCCCTCGGCCAAACTATATAGCAGCACAGTTCACAATCACTCAAAGACGTTTCTTCTAATTCACTGCAGAGGAATGCAGAACAGCTTAACCTCTATAGACAGAGAAGCTCGCCAGGCAAACAGAGAGACAGTCAGTAAACAGGAACAGTAGGAGAGATTAGCTATCGCACAGACGCACTGCCCTGAGAGCCTAATTAAGATGAGCGTAGTTTGAGACAACAGCAGACCCCTACAGTGATTCCTTCTACAGTGTGTGTCTCTATCAGTTCTAGTTTTCTCTTTGTCTGTCTCACACCTGCTATTTTCCCCGTGTTTATTCCTGTCTTTTATATCTCACGCTGTTATTGGTATTGTTGTATAAATTAGTCAGCTGTAAAATTGCAAAGCAATAACAGTGAAAATACTACAGGACACCAAACAGACTGCGGTTAACAGAGCCATATAGACTGGTATCTCATATGTCATTTTAAGGCAAGATCTGTCAGGGTAAAGGCCTTATTTTTGTTTTAATATGCCCTTTCTTTCTTTTTTGCCAGAGTATGCAAGCCTGTTTCCGCCACTGATTAAAAATAAAAAAATTAGTAATTGCGGCTTTTTCTCGCAGTAGCAATTTTACATCTTGCAACTCTGACTTCTTTCTCAGAATTGTGATATACATTAAACTTGCAATTGTGTGTCAGAATTGCAAGATATAAACATGCAATTCTGCGAAATAAAGTCAGAATTGTGAGATATAAACTTGCAATTGTAGGAAATTTAGAATTTACAAAGAATTCCTTTCCTCAGAACTGGACTCGCAACTGCAAGTTTATATCTCACAATTCTGAGAAAAGAATTCAGAATTGCGTGAAAAAAGTCAGAATCGCAATTGCAAGTAAAAATCAGAATTGTGTATATTCTATTCTATACATTCTATATATATTGTGTAGAATTGTAAATATAATTACCTAATATTGAAAAAAAAAAAAAGTTGACAAAATTAAAAAACTGCTTTTGTGTTTGACACAAGACAGAAAATCAAACAGGTTTTAAAAGCTAATTTAAAAACAAATATATACACTTTAGGTACTAATGTTCACCTTTTAGGTACTAATATGCTACATTTAGGGGTAAAACAGGTACAAAAGTACAACTTTTGAAAAGGCACTGCCACAGTGACAGCTTTTTTTGTGTGTGAGAGTTACAAACGTTTAATTTCAAACCTAAAGGTTTAGCCTCGTTAAAGACATGAAATCCTCTAAAACAAGTAGCTTAATATGCATATTGAAGGATAAAGCTAGTAGCTAGTGACATTTCCCTATGTGTGTTGTTCTGTTGGGAAAAGAATTGTGTTTACAAGGTGTCAAGCCGTGTTGCACAAGCACGTCAACAAATGTAGCAAGCTAGGCTACTCTACAGGGAAAAGAATTGGAATTTTTGAAAATCTGAAAGTTGAATGGCGCACTGCAAGCTACATGCCAAAGTAGCACATAGAAGCTATATACAGTATAAAATAAGCTTTGATGTAATAGGCAACAACCATTAATTTAATTATTGTTCAAGCCGATTATTCTAAGTATACTATCAGGGGCTGTCAGTGGGGTGGTACCTTTTCAAAAGCCTTATTTACTCCTGAAGAGTGCATATTGGTATTGTAATGTGTACCTATTAATCTAATCTAAATGGTGCATATTAATACCTTTTAAAAGGGTACCTTCCCAGTGACAGCTTTTTTTTTCTAAAAGTGTCACGGGGAGGTCTTGGGCTGTAGGCAGGGATAAAAGGCGATATTAAATTAAATGTATGCATTTAGCAGACGCTTTTATCCAAAGCGACTTACAAGTGCATTCAGGCTGTACATTTTTTATCAGTATGTGTGTTTCCTGGGAATTGAACCCATGGCCTTGGCCTTTGCGCTGCTAACGCAATGCTCTACCACTGAGTCACAGGAACATTCAACATGTTTATTAATATACATTTCCAAAAGATGTACATATGAGTAGAGATAAGATAGTCATGTAAGGCCATGTTTTCTATCAGATGTGCATGCGGATCAACACATAAACACCATATTATTTGCCGTGTGAAGGCCACGGGCAAAGCTTGTGGGGATGTTTTGTTATGCGTCTTGGACTTTTCACATTGCGTTTAACCTCGGGTTATTATCTTTTTAAACCCTGATAGCTCCGGAGCAGGGTTAGCGCTGCTTTTGCACGGTTTAATCTTTCACCGAGCTATGCGGTGCAGTGCAATGCGGAGTTAGAATACAGCAGTCATTTGTTTAGCAACAAACAAACATCCTAAACTGAACACTGCTTGGCTAATTAAATATTTGCATGCTTTATACAGTCACAGAAACATTTATGCACTGCATTTTCAGTTTTGGTGACGAATCAAAATGTAAATTGTGTTAATTCACCCAAAAATGAAAGTCCTGTCATCATTTACTCACCCCTCATGTCGTTTTGATCCCTTAAGACTTTGCTTAATCTTTAAAACACAACTTAAGATGTTTTTAATGAAACCTGAGAGGTTTCTGTTCTTCCTTTGAAAGTTCAGGTGACCAAAACGTAGAAGATCATAGAGGCGTCGTTAAAAACAAATCCAAACGACTCAAGCCGTTTAATTTAAGTCTTCTGAAGAGACACAATCCATCGCTTTATATTATGATCAGATTTAGGCTTTTATTCACATGTAAACACACATACATAGAGCGCATCACATTTGGTAAAGAGGTACTATAATTGGACTTTTACCCTGCCTTAAGCATCACATTAAAAAGCTGATTTGTTTATAAGATGGCGAAAGTGATTCTTGGGCAGCAAAGTGGACCAGACATGATGCCGATGGTCAAAAGTCTGGTTCTGCGTGACCCGACGTATTGTCTGTGAGACATATAAGCTTTCAGGGGTGTACTGAGCATCACAACATACTGACATGCTGAGCTTAATGTGCTTGTGTAGCTGCAGAAATGGACAGCGGAGTCTATTAGGGGCGTCCCCTGGCAGTGAGAGGTTTCAGTCGTGGTGATTTGTCTTTTGCAGTCTTCAGACCAATGTCATCTTTGAGGTTGCCCTCTGCCTGCCAAGTCTTTGCTTATTCAATATATGACAATGAAGGCAGGCAACAATAGATACTTTTATCTTGCTCTTAGCATGTTTTGAAGCAGAAACTTTACCTCTTTTGAGCAAGATGCATTGCGATATTGAGTTTTGTACATTGTAATGCAGCCTTTGTTGGCCCAGATGCCTCAGAGCTAAGACCCAAATGCAAGTGCACTCTCACACAAAGGGTCTGGCTTGCTATTCTTTCACTCAGAGAAATGAAATAAAAGACGGTTGAGCATTTGGGTTTTTAGACCACCGTAGGCCAAAATATCCTTTAATTTATTAATGGTGCTTGCAAAGGCAAGAGTCACTATTGTTATTGCTCATACCTAGAATTAGGGATTTGAACAAACTCCCCAACATAAAAAATTGAACTTTGCCGTATAACTCGTCCTGCACTGTTTGTGCTACATAAATGATGCCTCAAATGGTGAGGCTTGTTGAAGAATGATGCTCCTGTTCCTCAAGTCACCTTTATTTGTATAGCACTTTATACAATACTGATTGTGTCAACGCAGCTTTACGGAGTCAAACAGGAAAATAGTTTGTCAATGATGCAAGAAGACAATAAGTGATCAAGACGGTTTCTATCCCATACCAAATAAGAGGAACAAATTGGGATTTATAAAGATTTATACAAACTTTCTGGTGCTCACATACCAGTAATTCAGCATCATTTATGAAAATGTAAAAATAAACATTTTATTACATAAAGGGAGTCACAATATGAGTTAATATAATTATGTGTGCAAATGAGCAACTGATTTTAACTGTTTTTTGTTTTTTTTAATTCCATCATTGAAATTAATTCATTTATACTAAAGATCTCCTAAATAATAATAATAATAAATGCCTACACACACAGAAGAGTCATGCCTTCAATGTAAAAAAACTAAACTAAAAAAAACAAAACAATTGTAGAAAATACCATATCTGTCATGACAGCTCTCGGAGGGATTGGCATGGTAATGTACATGACAATGTTAATGTGTTTGGTCTTGGCGGAATAGATCTGCTACACTGCAGAGCAAGTACCAATACATCCACAACATGCTGCTGTGAGCATGTAAGAAATACTGCTGCTGCAAATATAACATACATGAAATAACCCCCATATAGCATACATCAATCACCTCGTAGCAGATCTATACAGGTGGAGCTGGGGAAGGTGGAGGGTTTCTGAAGTGCGCTGCAACTGCTACGGCAAGCACTAGTCATATATTTGAGTGTTGAGCTGCGAGCTCATTGGCTACCGATACAGGAGAGAACCAATCAGCTGCGCCATGTGATAATGATGTCACTAGGACAGGTTGAGTTAGACCTATCGGACTGCGCCATCTAGAGTTTCATGCCAGAACTCTGTATTTATTGAACTACGTTTTACAAGAAAGTTCTATTTCAGTCTTTCTACGTTTAATCCAGTGTGTTACTCGCTGTGTCTTTGTAATCATTTTCTGAGTGAAAATTGTTTCAAAGACCTTTTTTTTCAGTGTACCGCAGTTTTCTGAGAGCGTGCCTGGATTTCCTTGCCCACTGATGATGAGCGCTGAACCATAATATTTGTGGGTGTTCTGTAGGTGGAGTTAATGTGCTTGTACATATTGCGCTTGAATGTCAGAATAATTGCGATTTATAAATGGAGATTGACATTGCATAAATTATTCATAGGTACATTTCGGAAACTGTTGTACATTCACATTTAGTATCATTACATGCACATCTTTATAAATGAACCCAAAACACCCTAGAAAGCAATGTTGCGTTCCATTCTGAAGGGCTCATCCCTGTGCTCAAACCCCTTCACGAGCGTCGAAGGGATGAAGGGTGTAGGGGACTAAAACACTGTTCCTTGGAATGCACTTTTGCACCATCTTGCTGAGGTGCCATCAATGTACAATTAAACCTGTGCAAATAATCATGAGAGCAGAGTGTCCGTCAGCTGAATCCTTTTTCGTAGGAGCCCTTTGAAGTGGCCAGTTTTGAGCTCTTGGTTTGGAACGACCCTTCAGTATGGCGGCCATGATTGTTCTCACTCCAAAGCGTCTCATTTGGAACGCACACATCCTGAAAAGTGAAGCCGACACATTTTATCGCCCCCTGGTGGCTGTCTGCAGTAAACCCCACCCTCTTCATATAAACGAATGGGATGTGAAGCAAAATTAAAAATCGAATTACTCTAGTTTCCATCACAGTCATCAAGATTTTAGGTAGTTGCTAGAAACCATCTAGAAATGCCCTGAACGTTCATAGCGACGTGCTAGGAACCAGTCAGAACACCTTAGCAACAGCAAAGTAATGCTCTGTGGCAACCACGTGCAAGCAGCACTCACATTTTCCTCCGACAGATAGAACACTGAACACTGAAAAAGATGAGCAGAGAAGAAAGCAGAGATGGGCTGGAGCCCTTTTCCCCAGGGCTGGGGGATGAGGAGAGAGCATGTTTGCCTCAGTAAGCAGGAACGGGAGCGGGGGGGAGAATTCAGCTTATGCTGACCAAAGTAAAATCGCACTGTTCTTGTATAGTAAGAGGGTCATGATTCGTAAATTTCTCTTGCAGACAGAGATATGTCATTGTCTAGCGTGTGGTTGTGTGGTACACACAAATGTGTCTAGACATATTCAAATGCATTACTCAAAACACAATGCATGCATTCAAATTATAGCACATTAAGGGTAATTTCTGTGCCTCCATATCGTCTGTTCACTGACCATCTAATGCATATCACACATTCAGTTTAATGCTGTTTTGTTTATAGTTGAATTCAGTAAACAAGATATGGACGAAAACTGAATTATTTTAACTCCGTGTCAAAACCTGAAGCATGATCGAGCGCCTTGTGCATCACTATTAAGGGGCATCAAAGTACCCATATTCATCGCTATATTAACGAATTAGGAGCACCATCACTTTCGATTATATACGTTAATAACCTGTGAAAGTGCACCTTAATGTAAAGTGAACACAATAATCAATTATGTATTGATTATTATTGCACACAACAGAAAAAGTTGGTATTTTTCTGGTGAAGTGTATTTTATTGTTTTTGAACTGTATGAGTCAACAACATTAAACTTTAAACAAAAATATAAATCTTTTCTTTTACAGCACATTGGAACATTACTGAGTATAACTTCACACACACACACACACACAAAAGTGGCGTATACAAGTAAACTCACATTAAACAATTCAGAAAAACAATCAAGTATTCCTAAGTTTGCAACACTGTGCATTCTGTGTTTGGACAGCTATTAGATGTCTTTTAAATGCAAAACTGCTTGCTTGATGTGGTTGTGTGGACGTGTGATGAGCAAACGAAAAACAATAAACAGTGCAATGACACAAAAATTAAGATAATACTGTTCTTACTTTTCATTTTAGTTGTTTAAAATAGCCCATAGAACAGGCATCCATTTCTCCTCGGTCTCCTGGCATGGATAACATTCATATCTAATTTCTTACTTTTATTTACGTGCTTTTTAATGACATATATGCACGCTACAGGTCAGCACAAATGCCTTTCATTGGCACGATGATCTGGATCCGGCTTAATTAAGCCCTTCTCTTATCAGACAGAAGCAGGATGAGTCTTTCGAAGATGTCCGTGGTTACTGGGGTCAATGCAAGGGGTCTTATAGCATATGTTGTTGGCCTATATAATTATATCATCCTAACATTATAACATCCTTATACTGTAGATAAACAGTATGCAATGTACATATATAGCCATTCTAAATATGCGGATATGCACAATACATACACAAGTATATGTGTATTTTGGGGTTTTAATAGACATACATGCATAAATTATATATACTGTATATATTAATACTTACACTGTAAAAAAAATGCCAGAAATGTTAAAAAGGATTAAAGAGTATTATTTTACAATAAATTGCTGTAGTCAGAAATTTGCTGAAATGAATGCATGCTGGGATTTTCTTCCATATGACTGTGAATGAACAGCAGAACGATGCAAGCATCCCAGTCATTAACTGCTCTTGATTTACTGTGGATTCACATTAGAACATTGTCTGTGAGAAATGTAGTTGTTTACTACTGTAATTGTTCTGAAGTCACTATAATGGTGATTAGTGATTAGTATATGTTTGGGATCTTGAACCTTGCATATTCATATTCATATTTCTGATCTGGTCGTGTCAGAAGTGTGACAAATGAAAACATTTGTTAAAATGATGACAAACTAGACTTTAAGATTGTCAAACTATTCTTAGCATGAACATGAAGATATTATTTTAGCATTATTTAGCCATGAAGATTAATCAATAACTTATTTCATATTCATAACTGTTTGTGGATGGATCTTTCACAATAGTGAAGCAACTGCTGAGAAACGTCTTTGAAAGATGTGACATCAATACTCAACACATCAAACTCAACATTACAAAATAAACAAACAACACAAACTACTAAAAGTGAACCAAAAACAAGTTCAGTAGCACAAATAAAAGCAACAAGAAAAAAACTCCACAGCCTTCAGAGCAGATCTGCGCTGTAGAAACACAGTGTGATGCTGTTTGTTCACAAGACATTTCTGAGAGCGCAGTTAGATAAAAGAGATTCCCTCTGTGAAACTACTGTGAGGCATTAACCTGGAATATACTGTAATTTCACACTAACATTTTAACTGTGCACATAAAATGTATTTATGTTAATTTGGCCTTTCAAATAGAAAATCAACATATCGTAATGACAAAATTATACTGGACTGCATAATTGCATGCCGATAAAATTCCTGTGCCCTTTTGTGTCTGTCTATTGTTGGCAAGGTTTTCTTATTATTTTGGCGATATAGTGAACCATATGGACATCCATAGAGTCTTAATATTTTTAATAAAAATCAACCAAAAAAAGTGCCACGAGTAGAAAACGCAGCCCAAAATGTCGAGTCATTGTCTGGGCGGGGGTGCGGGGGGGGGGGGGGGGGGCGCAGGAAATTCCTGTTTAGTGTGAGCATAGACTTGCAGTTAATTGAGGCTACAAACTGAACATTAATCTAGATATGAATTGAATTAGATCAACAGCATAACCTGGAGAGATGAACTGGCAGATGTAAATTGTTCAGATCAATATTTAATCAGCAGCTAATAGCTGACGCACAGACAAATAAACACAAGTGCGGAGACATTTCATCCAAAATTACCATTATAAGAGACTCATAAGGATAGCAAATGAAAGCAATGCTGTTCTTACTCGGTCTTAAAGGAGCTGTATGTAAGACAGACAGCAAGCTGTTGAAATGGGTACAGCGGCCCTTACTCAAAACATTGGAGAGTGTTGTTTCTCCCATGGTTTTACTAACACATGACTTGCATAAATACCCTTTAATATGTCACCTGGTGAAAACAACCTGAACAAAGCAACATTGTAACAATTTGAGTCCCTGTTTCGGAACAAAGCAAGCAATCTACGGGTCTGAAAATGTCTGTAGTACAGTACATATATTATAGCTCCTTTATTAGTGACATGCAAGGCATTGGACCATGCTTCAGTTTTTGAGAACAGGTTGTATACATTGAATTGACTTTATTTTGCAGCAGTTAATTGTGGATGCCGCATATCTTTTAAGATTTGCTAACTGCCTTTATCCAAAGCAACAGAGGAACAGTTTGTCAACAATATTCATAGTATGCAATGCCAGGTCTCTTAGGAAGCAAGAGGTGAAATGCGGAGAAGACGTTTTTGTGTTTGTGTCAGTGCCATGGTTTAAGGTTGTGGAGTGGATAAGCGGATAGTCCGCCCAAAATTGAAAATTCTGTCACCGTGTTCCAAACCTGTATGAGTTTCTTTCTTCTGTTGAACACACAAGCACATATTTTGAAGAATGTTGGCAACCAAACAGCCGATGGTGCCCTTTGACTTATACCGTAATTAAATTTTTAAGACTGGATTCTGCAATTCTGCCCACATCAAGGAAATCATAGGGCGCTATAAACCTAACAAAAGCAAACATAAGATAAAAACACCTTTGCTGAAGCAAATATGCCATTTTAGCTTGCTTCTACATGTCTTTGGGCTCGTTTTTTTGTGACTCGTGTCGTGTTTCACGGGACTTGAGCGCTTCGAATCGCAAGTGTTTTGCTTTCGGTGAGTTACCAAGCAAGTTTACTATGTCAGACAAGCCATACACATGGAGCTGGTTGTGACGTGAATGTCAAAATCTATTAGTTTGCAAATCATGCATCATGAGATAAAAGTGTTTTGAGATCATAACGGTACTGTGCAAGGAACTGCGTGAAAATAAGCTGCCATTCATTGCTAATCTGCCACTTTAGTTGTTGTAAGGGATAAAAGTTGTTGGGTTTTACTGGTGTTCAAGGCAAGGAAATACTGTGAAGTTCATGTTAGTAGATTTCAGGAGTTTTCCAAATAGGTAGATGTTTGATGAGCTATATCGTGTGTATATCTACTGTATATCTGAGTATAACATGGGAGTCACGGGAACCAACAGCTGTTTTGGGTGAACTTTCCGTTTCAGAGCTTGCAGAAGAGTTTGCTTCAGAGGCTTCTGAAAGTTGGGATGTTCTCAGCAGTTTGGTTGGAGATTGGCAGCTCGAAAATGTAATTTTTCAAAAACATATTATAATGCGTTGTAGTGCATTATGAAGTATTTGGAAAACTTGATAAATGAGGCCGTAAATGTCCTGAGGACCTCACTGGATTTCTGTACAAAGAATTACACTAATCAACTAGCTGATAACACAACATTCCTCCTTTTCCCTCAAACAGCCGTAGAGGAACCATGTTTGCTTCCCCAAAGAATATTTCGGTGAACATTATAAAGAACATTTGTCTCCCCCCCCCCCCGTGAGAAGAAAATGGAATATTTAAGGAACCTTAAAGAATGGTGGAATGGAAAGTTTCCATGGATGTTAACGGTTCTTCATGGATGCCAGTGAGAGCCTATTTATCCGAGTTCGTGGTCCATTGGCCTAACCACAAGGCCAAAGCTCGTCCCTTCCTCTGCTTGATTCTTCCTTTCTGCATTTCTTTTTACCATGTCTTCCTCGCGCCGTCTCTCTTCCCTTCCAAAGTGCTGATGAATGGGTCGGGCGACAGGTAAAACAAACACTGGCCCAATCAATGCTATAAACAGGCAGTAAATAAGCACGGATGTCGGCAGCATTGGAAAGAGAGACGAAGGACAGAGGAAGGGAGGGAGAGGAGGAGTTCATTGCTCCATTTCCCAGCATAATCTCCCATTTACCTGTCAGTGCAGCCCATAAAATGGCCCGACTTGGTGTAGTGTGGCTCTGTTGCAATCAACTGAAGCACATTACAAAAGCTTATGGTCAGAAAGAATTGAAATAGCCTATCCATATGTGAAAGGATACAGATGAAGATGTTAGATTTTCAAATTATATTACTCTATCGAATAATGTTGTGTTCAACGCCTCCGGGATGCTGTCCTTATTATGGAAATGTGCCGGTTTCCTCACCAAATGTCAAAATCTATTAGTGTACAAATCATGCATTATGTGGAAAAAGTGTTTTGAGATCATCATAACATAATATTGTGCAAGGCACTGCGTTAAAAATAAGTCTTAATTAATCGATAATCTGATAATTTGTGTGAAAAGGAACAAAAGTTGTTGGTGTTTTACTGCCACTAGTGACACTACTGTGAATTTCATGTATAGGTATTTTTCAGGAGTAGTCCAGAAATGTAGATAGAGCCACTTTTTTCCTAAAGAGCCGATGTTGTGTATAAACCAGTGTGGAACTGCTGGTCTATTACTGAGGTTCTCTGAGCTTTCCAGAAGCTGATTAGCTATTGCTTCATACTGGATCAATATTCATGCAGCGTGCAGGGGGTCCTGCAGTCTAGAATTCCTCACAGGGAGGGAATATTTGTACTAGATACAGGATCACGCAGCAGAATTCACTGATAGCATGCGCTCATGATGCTTTCATTTGTTCATTGTTTCTCAACCAGTCCCTCGTGTCCCGACTGTCTTTGTTGCTGGGGGTGGAGAAACAGGCGTCACATTGGGACAGTCACTGCACACGTCCCATGATGCTCAGGTTTAGAAGCACACACAAAAGAAGGAGAGAATTCACAAGTAAGAATATAACCTTAATCAAGTCTCTTAACATCTTAACTGTTTCCGCACAGGTCTGGTTGGATAGCACATCTGGTGATGTTAGTTGTCCGACGTGGACTTTCCATCGATGCTTGTTGACCTGCTGGTTAATCTGGTTAAAAAGCCTGGTGGGGACACCGACATATGCAGGGACGGACATCAGCCGAGAGAAACAAGGATCAAGGAATGGTTTCGATTCCATGCATAAGCTGAGCCCCAATCAGAAACTGAAGCTCTTGAAGCTGGTGTGAAATTCATCTTCTCCTTCAGGCTTCCAGAGGCCTGTGAAATTACCAATCACACAAACCTTCTCTAAGATTCCCAATCAGAGGGCTCATTTTCCAGTCCGCTGGCTCGTGCTGCTGTCCTCCTCTCTTACTGCTGATCACAGAGCAGAGGTGGAGCGCAGTGAAGGAGTTGCCATAGATACATGTGGTTGCAGGTGCAGAGGATCTGTTAGCTAGAATACATTTGCTTCGCTCCGTGTCTGTGTGTGTGTGTGTGTGTGTGTGTGTGTGTGCAGGGGCGGATTTAATGATTTGGGGGCCCCAGGCAAAATATAGGACTGGGGCCCTATACATTGGAACAATTTACACTAGGATAACATTTGGAGGTTTGTCTGTGCTGCTGCACAATGGTGCCCCATTATCATGTCCAATGTTTCTACATTTTTCATGTACATGTTATAATGGCTTTCTTTCATGTTGAGGACGACGAAATAGCAATTGATTTACAGTTGAGATACAGGTTTTCACCAAACCAAAAGAAATTATAAAATTATAAACCTCACAATTGAGTCTTTAAAGCATTTTTTAAGAAAAGGAATGAGTCAGAAGCATACATTATTATATTGATTTAAAACAGGGTTAAGAGGGTGGATTTTCGCATGGGTCTGAACAAAAACTGCAGACGGGATTATTGAAAATGCACATTCCTTCTCTGCCAGTAGGAGGCGCTTTTGGAACATCAGAAATAGAGCAGTTTCCCCGGTAAAGGCTGTAAACAAAGCAGCCACTTATAAGAGAAAATGAAAAGCCACGACCACTTCTGAAGACCAATCAGAGATTCATTCAAATAAAAATTGAATTAGTGAGAATGAGAAAAGTGCGAATAAAAATAGCCTATATTGAGGAGGAAAGTCCACTTGTAAGCCTGTGTGCCTGCACTCATACACTCTCCAAAGGCTGTCTAATTCTAAACTTTAAAATACATTTCTTTTTTTAGTTATTTTAATTTTAAATTAAACTGAAATTAAATAATAATGAAAAGGAAATTGTACACTTACACACCTAAGGATTATATCAACCAAAAAAAGTAACTGCGTATGCGTCCTCTTATGGGTCCTTCTCATAACGAGTAAGCGGCATTTAAAACAATAAACATATAATACGCACTGTTGCTTAATATTTAATTACAGCTTCAGATGCATGAAAGTTTAATTTGCTGCAAGCAGGATACACAAGCACGTTCATGCACAGACATGCAGACGGTTGTCGTGATAATAAACAGCGTAAACTGCAACCGTTCTTATGTCGGCGCTCAATGCGCATCTCCTGTATGAAAAGCATTTTAGGGGCCCTTGGCTTTTGGGGGGCCGCTGATCTTTTGCTTAATGGGTAAGTCGCCCCTGTGTGTGAGGCAATGAAAGCAGACTGACTCATGGTTCTCTACTGAGACTGTGTTGACTACACAGTGTAAATATCCCAGCCTGCATATTACTTGAAAGCAGCTTGATTTACTGAAAACAATCAAATGATTCATCACATGATATCACTAAACATGTCTACTATTTTTATAGGAAATATAATATTTTAGATTTTATTATCCATTCAGTGGAAACCATTCAGTAAAACTGTGCTCTATTCGAAGTCCTCTGAAACCACATGATAACTTTGTGTAACTGCGCGGTCACATTTACTGTTGTTCGATGACTTTTCAAAAGCAAAATCCTGAGGCCAGATGTTCAAAAAGTAATCTGATCGGATTTTGGCCATCTGATTGAATCAAATCTTGAAAATGGGTTGTTCAAAAGAAAAAAAGGTTCTGATTTCGGATTAGATCACAAAATCCAATCTTGTCTTTGATCTGGATTAAATCCTCAGTTTGTGTTGTTCAAAACGTTTTAATTAGATTGGGATAAAACTTTAAAACTGGTCGAAAAAATACAACATTTGTAACATGTAATATATCCCCAAACAGCTGTCAATATCAAACAAAAATATTATATTTAATTATTAGTATTTTTTTGATCACAGATTGTTAACTAGATTGGCACAATCATCAGAGATGGACCAGTCAGAAGTAAAAACCCAACACAACTAGTATAGTGTAAATGCAAGCAAAACATTGGCCTTTTTTTCCATCCATTTGTTACCCCCATCAGCATGTCCCTTTAGGGGCTCCGTAGCGCACTAGTAATCCAGATTTGGAAATCTGAAAAAGTGTGTATCTGGATCAGGGTGATGCAATCCAATGTTGCTTTGAAAAACCGGCACAAAAGTAAGATGGGTTACCTGATCCTGGATAGCAAAGCATTTGCAGTTCTTCCAGGAACCCCAGTTTGGGAAATTATGTTGATAAGAAAGAATGGAAAATATTTTCTTTTGAGTTAAGTCAAAAGTAATCCAAAAGTAGTCTGAATACATTACCTTATATGTGTAATCCAACAGATTAGTTTACGAACTACAATTTTTGTTGCTCAGTTTGGCTTTCTACCACTATTCTAAGTTATTAGGTTTGTTAATTAGTGCTTTAAAAGAAAGGTGTGCAACAGTACCATGAGCAGTCAGACCTTTTGCTTGCCTGGTGAACGGCCAATCAAACTCAGCCATATTTACTGGTTACCTGGAAGAACAAAACTAGTCAAATGAATGCATTTCTGTGGACTGTAGGCCAGTGATGGCTTATGTTCAGAGATAGAGAAATGCATGAAAGCAGCAGATATTCATAGATGTGATTAATTGGATTAATTAATCAGCATATCATCTAATTAATTTCAGTCATCTAAAAAATTTCAGTCAATTGACAGGCCTAAACCTTATGCAATGCATACATTTATATATGATCTCTCTCTCGCTCATCTCTCTCTTACTCTGTTCTATTAAAAGTGGATTTGATGAGAGATTCAGTTTGGCTAATCTGTATTCTGCTCTGTTTACGCGTGTAGAGAAGCATTCAGCTCAATTTGCTGCAATGCCAGACACTTAAGAGAGCTGCTGCAAGCTTTCACTAGATTGACCCATGCTAAATGATAGGCCTCCATTTATACACTCGCTCTGACACTCTCTCACACTCTATTACACACTCTTACCCTCTGTCTATTGCTTTCTAACTCCATGATGGGCACACACACGCGCACACACACAACACACGGGCGTCTGTCTGTGTGTCTGTGTGTGCGTGCGCGGTGTGTGTGGTACTGTGTCTTGTGTGTGTGTGTGTGTGTCTGTGTGTGTGTGTGTGTGTGTGTGTGTGTGTGTGTGTGTGTGTGTGTGTGTGTGTGTGTGTGTGTGTGTGTGTGTGTGTGTGTGTGTGTGTGTGTGGTGTGTGGTGTGTGGTGTGGTGTGGAAGCTGTCAAAAAAAAAGTAATAATTTTATAAGAAACCAATATTTTTTGGTTTCTATACAAGCCTTTTTACTTAATTCCCGTTTAATCATGTATTGTCCTTTCGCTATATTTAATTAGACTGTTTACATATATAAAAAAAAATAGATATATATATAATGGAATATGAAGTGGAATATTAATTTGTATTGTGTTGAAAAAGTAAATAAAATGCTGGAAGGAGGCTGTCCTGGGGTTTCAGTAGATCGCTGACCAACAGTGATGCTTGCATTTTAATAAAAGCATGTCATTTTATGACCAACCCCCATTTGCTAAACAGCGCAGAATTTATACTGTCTAGCAAAAAGAAGGTCAAGGTGGCCATGTTATTATTTCTCTAATAAAAGCTTTAAGACGTTTCACCCCCTCAATAACTCTTTCTTTCTGCCCTTCTTCTACTTCCCCCCCGTTGTCCTCTCTTTAACCTTGTCTGAAATGTGCCCACCTCTATCTATTTCCCTCTGAGTGGTGTGGGGGGCTGCCGCTGTATTATCAGCTCATTCAAAATTACCTTCATTTTTTAATAAACTGCACACTGCCCTGTGGATCAGATAAAGGGGAGGTGCTCTTAATGATGGCAGAATGAGTGAAAAGGAGAGAAAGAACAAAAGTGGGGAGCGAGAAGCTGTGAATGAGAGATAAGTCATTATTTCGTGAATCTGACGTGGACTATTCCATCATTGTCTCTCGTCCTTTCCCCTCTTCCTCTCACACACGGTGTGGTCTTCCTCATTCAGGCCCTGCTGGGATCAGCTCTTTCTCCAGGCGCTTGGATGACTCAAACATCTCTACTTCTTTCTAACAAAGCCATCGTTCTGACCGAGTGAGAGAGAGAGTTTGCTCAACCATCTCTGACTGGATCCTTCTCAGGAAAGATTCCTGCCAAGCAAGTGATAGGAATGAGTATTATACTGTATTTATTGTATTCTTTTATAGCAAAATGTGTATTATCTTTTAAAAATAATGTTTTAACGTTTTTAAAAAAAGAAATGCACGTGAGCAATTTTTTATGGAGTAGTATACTTTAAAAGAAAAAGAAAAATACTATCATTTCCACTGGAACTTGTACGTCATGTATTTAAATATATTTGTAAATACGCATTTGTAATGATGAAACAGTTTAGTAGATTAGAAATGTATAACTTCAAATGTAATATTGAATGACACACTACAGTTAAAATTATAATTAAGTACTTCACATGCTTTAGTATCTTCGTCAACACATCAAAATAAGTGCACTTTAAAGCATGACAAAAGATTAAACAATGATTTAAAATGTACTTCAAAGTAAAACTTGTACAAAAAAATAAAGTGTACTTATGTGTGGTAAACTATGGAATGTGTTTCTGGCACTAAGATATTATACATTGTCTGCAAACATTATTTTTTAATATATACTTTTAAGATTTGGAGTACACTACAAGTGCACATTCAAAACAATTAAGCATGCTTCTTTTTCACAAAGGAATGATTTTCTTCAGAATATCAGAGGCTTGAGTCTCAGTACATTTCACTGAGAAGATACAAAGGGTTTACTGTAATGTGTTAACTACACCTTGGGGGTGAAAAAAGCCTCTATTCAGGCACTGATGGTAAAGTTGTCATGTATTCTGACAAAATACTGTTTTTGGTTAAACAGCTTAAATTAACTCACTTGAGAGATCGTGAAACCCTTTATATGTAACAGAAGATACATTTAACCTTTCAAACCTGCTATTACTAATTATTCAAATGATAAAACTACTATTTTCAGGAATTATGCATGATCATTTGTACAGGGAAAAACCCCTCAGCTGAAACACAAAAAAAACAGTAAGGCTACTGAACTAAACTCTATTGATGAGGGAGAGTAAATGATCAGGACATTTTTATTCTGGACGTGAACTACTCCTTTAACACACCTCTTTCCCAGCAGCATGAAAACAGTCTGTAAGACTTGTGCACTACACTGAAAAAAAGGGTGTAGAAACAAATTTGGCTCAGAGATTGCTAGTAGATATAAGCAGTTACAAAGAAAGCTCATTTTAGGAAAATCTGAAACAGTTTTTCTTGTAAAAATGTTCTCCTATAATCTTTGTTTCATATTTTTCAGCATAATTCAAACGTTATTTCATTTTGTTTTACAGAATAAATAACAGCATACGGGCTTGGGACAACACAGGGCTTACGGAGATGAAAACTGTTAACAGGTTCAGTAAATAATTAGATGGTTTTAATTTTGAATGAACTGTCTCTTTAAGCGGTATTTGAGTTGGAATTTGGCACAGGATTTGAATGGCTAATCATGCAGTGAGAGAGCGAGAGAAAAAGTGGGGAGGAGAGAATAGAAAACAACAGGAGAAACACAAAGACTGGAAGGAGTGATAATTAGAATGTGGGATGGTAGAGATGGGCAGAGAACGAACAAGCTTGACCGGGTCAGATCTCTGAAATTAACCAGAAATGAAGGGATGAGGGGGCGGGGCGAGCGACAGAGAGGAGAGGAACGAGAGATGGATCCAGTGAGGAGAGAGGTTAATGGAATTGAAGAATAGTGCGGCGGGTGGGGGGTTAAAAAGGCACACTGACTGAAAATGGCTGTGTGTGTGTCTCCAGGTGGGGCCCGAGAAGCTCAGAGGCTCGGGATATCAAATAAAAGTAGGCTATGTTCCCTAGTTTTCCTTCTCTCTTTCTCTCTCTCTGTCAGGACATGTGAGATCTGAAACATTGCCGTAGCATCCGTTCTCCCAGCAGGCCGCCGTCCTGCACATCTGAACACTCACTCAACTTCACCTTAAAGTCAACACCAGATCTAAATGGACTTACTTTCTTAAAGGCATAGGTTGAAATTCTTCAAAATAGCTTGCCACAGAAGAAAGAAAGTCACATGGATTTGGAATGACACGGGTGAATAAATAAAGACAGTTTTCACATGCTCCTGGTCTTATCTGTCAGCGAATACACTGGAGGACACCGAGGTAAGAGCACAACAGCAGGTTTATTGAGAACAGGCTGGCAGAAGAGAGCAGAGCAACGGGTCCAGGAGAGAAAGCGGGGAATAGCAAGGGTTAATGCATCTTATCCGAGTCTGACAGAGTCCTTTATCCTTTTCCAGGGAATCCCAGGGGAACGGAGGAGCCGATGGCGCGGAGGAGAACAGCACGCTGGAGCTACAGGCAGATAGGTATCATAGGAAACAGAACACGCAATGTTTGCGACGGAGGAGTGCAAGTATATAGTGCTCTTGATGAGTGGTGACAGGTGGCGGTGATCAATAATCAGGGGATTGGGATCTGGTGAGCGTGGTTACCGGTGACTGTGACTCCCTGACATTATTATGAATGATTCATCAGTGCACTTTATTTAGAAAGCAGTGGTAACACTTTTCAATAAGCTCCCATTAGTTAATAACTAGCATTAACCAACAATGAGCAACACATTTGTTGCAGTATTTATTAGTCTTCTTTAAGGTTAGCTAATAAAAATGCAACTGTTCATTGTTAGTTCGTGTTAGCTTGGGACCATTAAATAATATTAATAAACAACTTTTGATTTTAACAATGTGTGAGTTAATGTTGAAATTACCATTAACTAAGATTAATAAATGCTTCGAGGATTCTTTGTCATTGTTAGTTCTAGCAAAACATGCAGTAAAGGGAACAAATGAACCTACTGTTAAAAAAAATAAGTTGCTTTTATTTTTTAGTTGATGTGAGCTATCAGAAAAATCTATAAAAATGTTATCTATTAACCAATCACCAAATAGTAGTATTATAAGCATTCAGATATTGTTTTAGGCTACTCTTCGGCAGCCTTGCCAACAGTTAACAAAGTAATTTAACCCTGTAAACCCATATTAAAAATACAAATCAGAAGTCAATTATACGGAGAAAAATCCTGGAATGTTTTCCTCAAAAACCTTAATTTCTTTGCGACTGAAGAGAGAAAGACAGGAACATCTTAGATGACATGAGGGCGGTAAATGATCAGGAAATTTATTCTGGACGTGAACTGCTCCTTTAACACACCTCTTTCCAAACAAAGCAGCATGAAAATAGTCCATAAGACTTGTACACTACAGAAAATAATGGAGTAGAAACAATTTTGCCTTCCATCCCTGCGATCCTACACAGGACAAGTGCTTTAGACAACGGATGAATAGATAGTGGCAATTACAAGAATCTCTGTTACTTTTGCGATTGATTATATTGATTTAAACACAAGCTTGGACCTAAATATTAAACCTCTAACTCATCACGCATCCTTACACTATTGGACATGAATGATGTTGCTTATGTTTAATGAAGGATGGTTTGTATCTTTTGAGATGCGTTACAATGATAAACCAAATAACTGAAGGCAATCCCAAGAGTTAAAAAGTTCAGTTTGAGCGGGAAATCTTTCACACATAAAGACAAAGTGAATCTGAAAGGTCAGAAAATTGCAGCGGAGGATATGAAAATCAAACCCGAAGATGTCCCAGTGCGCCATTTATGCAGCAAATGCCCAGCTGGCGAATAAATAAGTGAAGGGCTCTTTTGTTCAAACTTAAATGATTTTATGACCATATGACTGTCAGCACAACAGCGCAGTGACTGTGTGTGTGTGTGTGTGTGTCGGGTTCTGTGTGTGGTGTGGTGTGTGTGAGGTGCGTGAGTGTGATGGCTTCTGTGTGTGTGTGTGTCTGCTTGTGTTGTCGGTGGTGTGTGTGTGTGTGAGGTGAGTGTTGTGTGTGGTGGAGTGGAGTGTGTGTGTGTGTGGTGCTATGTGGTGGTGAGTGTCGGGTGTGTGTGCTGTGTGTGTTTGTCTGTCTATGTGTGGTGGTCTATGTGTGTGTGTGTGTGTGTGTGTGTGTGTGTGTGTGTGTGTGTGTGTGTGTGTGTGTGTGTGTGTGTGTGTGTGTGGAGTGTGAGGTGTGGTGGGCTGTGTCTATGTGGTGAGTGTGAGTGTGGTATGGGTTGTGGTGTGGTGAGTGTTCTGGTTAATGTGTTAGGTGGTCCGTGGGGGAGTGGATGTGGGTGTGTGGGTGTGTGTGGGTGTGGTGTGTGTGTGTTTGTGTGTGTTTGTATGTGTGTGAGTGTGTGTGTGTGTGTGTGTGTGTGTGTGTGTGTGTGTGTGTGTGGGTGTGTGTGAGTGTGAGTGTGTGTGTGTGTGTGTGTGTGTGTGTGTGTGTGTGTGTGTGTCGCTGTGTGAGTGTGAGTGTGTGGGTGTGTGTGTGTGTGTGTGTGTGTGTTTTTTTTTTTGTGTGTTTGTGTGTTTGTGTGTGTGTGGGTGTGGTGTGTGTGTGCTGTGTGTGTGTGGAGTGGTGTGTGTGTGTGTGTGCACGTAGCAGAGTTTGAAGTCTCAGCGCACTCTCAGATGTGACTAGTCAATATATAAAGTATCTTGTGTAAATGTTACTAAGTGCAGTAAGTGAGCGCGAGCGAGCGAGAGGCGGGTGAGACCGACTGACTACACTTTTCCCCTAAGAACCTTTTGTAGACTAGAAATCTTCCAAGGATCTTTTTAACGGTTCCTCATGGAACCACAGATGCCAATCTCATTTAAAAAAAATTTTTTAATGTAAATCTGTAGGATTATTTAAAAATAGACAATTCTGTCGTCATTTACTCACGCTATTGTTCCAAACCCGTATGCTTTGATTGCCAAACAACACGGAGTGTCTGAGACCGTTTTCCAAAACATCTTCTTCTGTGTTCCACAAAAGAAATAGATGCGTACTGGTGGAGTAAATGATCACAACTTTCAGTTTTGGGTTAACGTTCGTTTTATCATCATAAACAAAGGTAGTATCTATAATTACTATATAATTATGGGCCGTCATGCAGGGACAGCGGCGCACTGCTTTGTCTTCTGTATTGACCGAGTAAATCCAAACATAGACGGAGTGATGAAGTGCTCTCCTATAGAAATATTGCTTGACCCCTGGAAATATGAGGAAATATTACGAAGTCAGAGATGGGACACAATAAAGACAAAGAGAATACAGAGCAAATACTCTACAGAAAGTGCAAACTCACTGTTCGTGATGCTCGAAATATTGGAAGAAAATTCTAAACATTGAATTAGGGATGGAGGTTTATACGACTGTATCTCTGAAGGGAACGGAGTGTCTTCAGAACAGTTTAGATGGTGTTTTCTTCTCATCTGGTCTCTGTATGATGCATATTACAGCAGTGTTTATTAGCGCAGCGCTGCTTTGTTTACAGCGATAACCACAGAAACACTATCAGCTGTTCCATGAGCGCCTCCTGCTGTCAGAGAGTGAATCTGCATTTTTATCATAATCTCACAAAGCTCAAGTCAGACCTGTTTGCTTTAAATCTTGTAATTGTACAATCTAATTGAAATGAAAAATAACTGCTCATGCCACATGTATGTTCGGGACTGTGATT
This sequence comes from Sinocyclocheilus anophthalmus, assembly GCA_018155175.1. Lineage (NCBI taxonomy): Eukaryota > Metazoa > Chordata > Actinopteri > Cypriniformes > Cyprinidae > Sinocyclocheilus > Sinocyclocheilus anophthalmus. The sequence goes on along the minus strand of JADLZN010005137.1, from coordinate 61,217 downwards.
AAAATGCAGTGGTTGCCTCTAATTTCAAATGGCTACAGATTATCTTAATCAGTTCAGCCTGTAATAGAGCAAATAAACAGCTTGTTCGTGTAACCTTTCTCTATTCTTGTTCTTCAATCTTTCTCTTAATCTCCTGCTTAAAGAAAAAAATTAATTATCAGCAATAAGTATCGGAATCAGCCCATTTGCCGACAATCATAATTGGCCATGAAAATCATGATCTGTGCATCTCTATTTGTTGTAGATAGCCTACTGGTTAGTTTCCTCAAACAGTCATAACTTTGACTATTAAGAGCAAGTCAAGAGCGAGTGAGTACACTTAAACTGCTGCACACAGTGTTAGTGTGTACCGTTATGGGGTCCAAATGTGTTTGTGTGTATTTTAACTGACAGTGTATATATATACAGTGGGTACGGAAAGTAATCAGACCCCCTTAAATTTTTCATCTTTGTTATATTGCAGTCTTGAAAATCATGAAGCATTTTTTTCCTCGTAATGTACACACCGCACCCCTATGAAAGCACAGAAAAACACAGAATTGTTGAATTTTTTGCAGATTTATTAAAAAATAAACTGAAATATCACATGGTCCTAAGTAAGTATTCAGACCCTTTGCTGTGACACTCAAATATTTAACTCAGGTTCTGTCCATTTCTTCTGATCATCCTTGAGATGGTTCTACACCTTCATTTGAGTCCAGCTGTGTTTGATTTTACTGATTGGACTTGATTAGGAAAGCCACACTCCTGTCTATGTAAGACCTTACAGCTCCCAGTGCATGTCAGAGCAAATGAGAATAATGAGGTAAAAGGAACTGCCTGAAGAGCTCAGAGAAAGAATTGTGGCAAGGCACAGATCTGGCCAAGGTTACATAAAAATTTCTGCTGCACTTAAGGTTCTCTAAGAGCACAGTGGCCTCCATAATCATTAAACGGAAGACGTTTGGGACGACCAGAACCCTTCCCTAGAGCTGGCCGTCCGGCCAAACTGAGCTATCGGGGGAGAAGAGCCTCGGTGAGAGAGATAAAGAAGAACCCAAAGATCACTGTGGTGAGCCCAGAGATCCAGTGGGAAGAGGCGAGAAAGTTTGTCGAAAGTCACCATCATGCAGCCTCCACCAGGGTTTTTTTCGAGGGGGCTTTATGGCAGAAGTGGCCAGACGGAAGCCTTCCCAGTGCTAAGGTCTAAAAAAACCTGAAGGACTCCAGATGGGAGAATAAGATTCGTGGTTGATGAGACAAAGATCGAACGTTTGGCTTAATCTAAGCGGTATGGTGGAGGGGAAAAACCAGGCATGCTCATCACCTGTCACAATACAGTCCCAACAGTGAAGCATGGTGGTGGTGGCAGCATCATGCTGTGGGTGTGTTTTTCAGCTGCAGGGACAGGACGAATGGTTGCAATCGAGGGAAAGATGAATGTGGCCAAGTACAGGGATATTCTGGACGGAAACCTTCTCCAGAGTGCTCAGGGACCTCAGACTGGGCCGAAGGTTACCTTCCAACAAGACAATGACCCTAGCACACAGCTAAAATAACGAAGGAGTGGCTTCACCACAACTCTGTGACTGTTCTTGAATGGCCCAGCCAGAGCCCTGACTTAAACCCAATTGAGCATCTCTGGAGAGATCTAAAAATGGCTGTCCACCAACGTTTCATCCAACCTGACAGAACTGGAGAGATCTGCAAGGAGGAATGGCAGAGGATCCCCAAATCCAGGTGTCTTTTTTCCCAAAAAGACTCATGGCTGTATTATATCAAAAGTGTGCTTCTACTAAATACTGGGCAAAGGGTCTTCTGATATTAGGACCATGTGATATTTCAGTTTTCTTTTTTAATAAATCTGCAAAAATAGACACCTACGAAGTAGCTGGAAGGTCGATGATATCGCAAATGGGTTGTGTGTGTACATTAATGAGGAAAAAAAAAATAACTTAAATGATTTTAGCAAATGGCTGCAATATAACAAAGAGTGAAAAATTTAAGGGGGTCTGAATACTTTCCGTACCCACTGTATATATATATATGGGTGCTGTCCGACTCGACCGATTCTGATCGTAGTGGAGGACTCTTTGGACCAAAAAATGCCAGGGCTGATTTTTTTATGGCATAGGACCATAAAATGTCCGTCCAATCATTTTCCTCAGTCCGAGAGCTATGATAGGCTGTCCTGCCTACAAATGTATTTGCATACCTCTGTGCACGCTGTTTACGCAGACATGATCCGTCATCAGCATCAAGAAACAGTTACTTTAATGACGAACCATCAAATGTGAGCTACCACATAGAGGATTCAGAGAATGTTGATTCATGTTTTTTTACTATAAATTATAAGACCACTTCTTTTTCACTTCCAAAAACAGTATTTTACAGTAAAATTGCATACAATGTTTCATCAGATCTATTACTCCTCACAGACTAAGGGGATGTACCATTAACACTTTTTTTTTTACAGTGCTGTTTACTGTAGCATCTTTACAGCGAGACTAACTCGAAGCATCAGACAGTCTTACACTGTAGCTCCTCCAGGGCTTTGAGAAGGAGAAGTTGTTAAAGCAGTGAGGCGTCACCGTAAGCAACAATCATGCACTTTCACTCAGCGTGGGCCATAGTGCTCCGCTCATATTTGGCTTTTTAATAATGAAACGCTTTTTTGGAAAGGCGAGATGAAAAATTGATGCAGAAATCTGAAGATATGCCATGAAATCAAGCTCAGCGCTCTCACTGACACCGCTGGGGTCACACTCACTCTCCTTAAGCTCAATAATTCAGCAGCCAGAGCCGGCAGATACTAGTAAACCTAAAAGTGTGAGACACTTAAACTTACTACGGGTCAGGCTGAAGAGTAGCAGCGGACGTTTCATTCATTTTTGGCACTGATGTGAAGACCGTTCACATGTGCCTCATCGACAGGAGCCTCTGAAATAACAAGCCAGAAGACCTTGGGTCACAGCCAGAAGGGGCCAATTATAATTGATGGAATCGCTTTGATTTACTGTTCCATTCATATCCATTTGTGTCATGCTCCATATATCACAATTTCCAATGCAAATGACCCGCTCACACATCACTTTGATTAATGACAACACGCCAGTGGCATCAGGGCCATTTTGACGCCATGCTTTCAGTGACATCTGCTGTGCTTCACCAGCTACTGCATCTCTGAGCATTACGTCATGAGAATTAGGCCAAATATTGTCCTATCCTAACAAACCATACAACCGAAGATTCTGATAAACACAACATGACTACTAAAATGGGACTGAATAATTTACATTTGTGACCCTGCAGCACAAAAGCAGTGTTAAGTCGCTGGGTGATATTTGTAGCAATAGCCAACAATACATTGTATGGGTCAAAATTATATTTTTATTTTATGCTAAAAATCATTAGGATATTAAGTAAAGATCATGTTCCATGAAGATATTTAGTAAACTTCCTACAGTAAATATATCAAAACTTAATGTTTGATTAGTAATATTCATTGCTAAGAACTTCATTTGGACAACTTTAAAGATGATTTTCTCAATATTTAGATTTTTTTGTACCCTCAGATTCCAGATTTTCAAATAGTTGCATCTCAGCCAAATATTGTCCGATCCTAACACACCATACAGCAATGGAAAGCTGATTTATTCGTCTTTCAGATGATGCATACATCTCAATTTTGAAAAATTGACCCTTATGACTGGTTTTGTGCTCCAGGGTCACATATTATTTTGAAGACCAATCTGGTTTTACTTTGTAGAAGAATTTGTGATTGTGGGCAATTTTGTGTTTTAGACAGTTTAAAGGATCACGACTCTACACAGGACAAGCTGATTGATTGATTGATTGATTGATTGATTGCCTTTGGGGGTCAAGAAAATCTATGAACATCATATAAATATTAGGCTGTTAAAAACTATGGTTGTGTAAAAAGGAAATAATCATAAAACCAGCTCAATATTTTCCATCTCAGAGTGGCATCATTTCTACCACACTATAGAGTGTCCTTTGTGTAACTAGTAGAGAAGAGTAGAGTATACCTGAGATAAAACATTGGATATATTAATACAATTTAAAACATTTTTTTAAATTGTATGTATCATTTACAATATCAAGCTGTTATGGTCAAAGTATGAACATAATATTTAACTGTATTTGGAATATTTTCTACAAGACCAAGTAGTTTCACTTATTTCACATTGTGCCAACAGTCACTGGCATTCGTTCAAGAGTTCACATTTGTGTGAACTACCCCTTTAAGACAACACTCAGAGATAATGCAATGGATCTGAGCGCTCAAATTAACACCAACACATCAGAGCAAAAAAATTAAAGTGATAAAACCGTTACTGGCTTAAGAAGAATACTTTGGATTCAGCGATGTTCTTACTGCACAACAATGCGTCTCATTTATTCTTATAACAGTGTATTTCATTTCCACTCTATAATTCTTTTTATATTACAAAACATTATTTCATTACCGCTCCACAATTATTTTTTTATTACAAAACATTTTTTTTTGGCAGAGACAGAACAACATTTAAGTTATCGAGAAATAGAAATAAAAAAAAAATCATGCAAATCAGAACATAATACAGTCAGACCAAAACTCAAGCCATAAAAGAGACAGCAAGCTCACCCTTAAACTCTAGACGCCAATTAAAAAATTTCACAATCAAAAATGTACATTTGTATAAGTTCCACAAAAAAACAAATGCAGTGCATGATCTAATAAGAGCAGACGACTAACTGACTAATTAAACAAAAATAGACTAAACTGCATTAAGCAGAAAGCTATAACACATTGAATACAGTTATAAAGAGCAAGTAAAAAGAAAGAAATAAAAAAATGTACTGTTTTTAAAGCCAAAAACACACTGACATGACAAACGTGTGCGACGAAAGCAATCAAAGTGATTTAAATGTACCTAAAACAATAGCGTAAAACCACTGTTCCTTGATACATCATCTCTTGACGTTCACTCAGAATGAAGATTAGCTGTAAACGTGCTCATCCTCAGTTCATCTGAGATTAGGATGAGTTTGTTTCTTCATCAGATTTGGAGAAATGTAGCATTGTATCAGTGTCTCACTGCAAGTGAATGGGTGCCGTCAGAATGAGAGTCCAAACAGCTGATAAAAACTTCACAATAATCCACGAATCTGTTCTGATGAGGAAAAACTCATCTCGGATGACCTGAGTGAATGCATTTTTAGCAATTTGTAATTTTTTGGGTGAACTATTCCTTTAAAAGGCCTAAAGTCAACACTATTTTTGTCGCACGGCATGATGTAGCTCCATCTGAAAGACTCTTTGATTACAGACGCTGAGCAAAGTCCTGCGTCTGAACCCCTCGACGATAACGTGCTGCATTTGTTCCAGTCTTTTCACGTCGCCATTTCCATCCATGAAAAGCTGACAGAAGCATCGCTCGTGAACAATCTCGTGTGCAAAAACTCAATTACAGACAATACTATCCTCCATTAACTGATCATTATGGCGCAAGCAAATGATAAATATGTTATTTCAATAAAAACAGTGCCAAGCAATCCGACTGTTAAACTGTTCATACCTGCCAGCTTCACAGCTCTTAAAGAAAAGCCGTTTATGTAACATTGCTGGAGGTGTTTTACTGTTTGCATCTTAATAAAACCATCAGCTCAACACTCAGTCTGAATCATAAGCGCTGCTCGGTGTTTGTTTAAAAAATGTGTCCCTGCAGCACAAAAGCAGTGTTAAGTCGCTGGGGGATATTTGTAGCAATAGCCAACAATACATTGTATGGGTCACAATTATACATTTCTCTTTTATGCCAAAAATCATTAGGATATTATGTAAAGATCATGTTCCATGAAGATATTTTGTAAATGTTCTACCGCAAATATATCCAAAACTTAATGTTTGATTAGTAATATGCATTGCTAAGAACTTCATGTGAACAACTTTAAAGATGATTTTCTCAATATTTAGATTTTTTTGCACCCTCAGATTCCAGATTTTCAAATAGTTGTATCTCAGCCAAATATTGTTCTATCCTAACAAACCATACATCAATGGAGAGCTTACTTATTCAGCTTATTTAAATCTCAATTTCAAAAAATTGACCCTTATGACTGGTTTTGTGCTCCAAGGTCATAAATATAAAATATCATTGACATTTCTTTGTGAGATTGACTCAAAAGAGTGAATAGGATCAGTTTCTGCATTGTGACGACTCTGACTTCAACTTTTAAAAAATGTAAAACATTCAAAACACCATAGCCATGCAAACATCGAGAAAAGCTCTGAAAGTAGTGATATGTACAGGATTCACATAAAGCTTGGCTCCGTGGATCATTAAAACAGAAGTGCACGCTAACGCTCACATATGGCTTTCTAAGGAGTCTCTGTTTTGACGTCGATCACTTCCTTGGCACTGTGTTTAAAAACGACTTGAAAGCACACAGACAGACTGTTGATCCTGTTGAGAGACTTCAGTAAATGCTGAATTTGCTGCGCGGTCCGTGATGCTTCTGTAATGCGCTCTCTCAGTCGGACAGTTTGGGCTCCTCGTGGGGCTTCAAAGACTGGCGATCCTGCGTCTCTGAATGGGAAGCGGATGAGGAGGATGAGGAGGATGAGGAGGAGCTGCGTCTGGTCTCCACACCAGTACTGGACATCTTCATCTTGCGGCGTTTCGCTAGCGGTGCATTGTCGACGCTTTTGAGGAAAAACCCCTCGCGCTTCCCCCGGTTAAATGCCTGTGCGAATGAACAGAAAACATGATGCAAAGCATTCCTACGGGTTTTTGAACAGAATGCAGATTACACAACAGATGATCTTTTGGTCAGCGATTGTCTGATTTTAGATGAGTTGCTCATCATGCGGGGCTCAATCGAAGGAAATATGGCATGAACTACAGCCGCAACTGAATCAAAAATCAATCTAATATAATCAGATTTAAGATCATTTTTTCAACCAAAAAACAAAGATGAGCTCATTAACTAGTTTACTTGGACCAGCCGACTCCACTCAATCACAATCTTTAAGTATGATTAATAACTGATGTTCATATTTTCTATCAAGCGCTCAAGATACGTAACTATGACACACGCTGTATACAGTAGACCAATCACAACAGACCGGGCCATCTGACCAATCAGAGCAGAGCAGGCTGACGGAGAGGAGGGGTTTAGAGAGACTGAAACTCAGCTGATTCGAACGAATCGTTTGGGAATCGCTGGAAAATGAGGTGATATTAAACGCATGTTTTGAGAAAACTAAAGCATTTTTTGAACTTGCATGCATCATGTGAACCTATTGTAGTGGACTCCCAAAACAATATCAGGAAGCTTAAAAATGTCATAATGGGGCACTTTATGTGATTGTGTCTTCTCAGAAGATCGACTAGAAGATCCACTCGACTCGTACGGATCACTTTTAATGAAGCTTTTAAACTGGCAAAGTCTTGGGTGAATGGACTGTCAAAGGAGGGACAGAAATCTCTCAGGTTTCATAAAAAATATCTTCATATGTGACCCTGCAGCACAAAAGCAGTCTTAAGTCACTGGGGGGTATATTTGTAGCAATAGCCACAAAAACATTGTATGGGTCAAAATTATCTTTTTTTTTTATGCCAAAAATCATTAGGATATTAAGTAAAGATCATGTTCCATGAAGATATTTTGTAAATTTCCTACTGTACAAATATAAAAAATGTATTATAATTAGTCATATGCATTGCTAAGAACTTCATTTGAACAACTTTAAAGATGATTTTCTCAATATTTGGATTTTTTTGCACCCTCAGATTCCAGATTTTCAGATATTGTCCTATCCTAACAAACCATACATCAATGGAAAGATTATGTATTCAGATTTCAGATGATGTATAAATCTCAATTTCACAAAATTTACACTTACGACCACTTACCCCAGGGTCCCAAACAATGGCAATTTTAATTTTTGGGTGAACTAACCATTTAACACAGTCTTGTTTTTTATTTTTTAATTAATTAATATATTCAAATATGTCGTGTTTTGAATTAAACGTTTTAATATTGTGAATTCTGAATTTATTGCATCATCAAATGCGAGTATCTGAGCGAGATGCATTTATCAGCAACGTGTTTTATATTTTATTCCAGGTAAGATGTAGATGAACTGACTAATCTAATACGCTGGGGAAGGAGAGAATGTGCCAACATCAAAATATTTCCATCTGGTACTGCTAGTGTGTAATAACTCATGTCTGTGCTTTTATTCCACATGCACTTGCAAGAATTTGACTTGGGTGCATCCGTACTCAATACAGTGTCAAATGCAGATACTGGACCTTGTAGGTGGCATTGACATAGGTCCTGACGGTGGGGCCGGTGGACTCCAGGACATCAGGGGTGCAGAGAGGGGTGGAGGACATGACACCACCGCCCTGAAGCCAGGCGTTCTCCTTCAGAGCCGAGAGCTTCAGCCGGCGCTCAGGATCTACGGTTAACAGACCTGTGAAGATGAAGAGAGAGATGGAAGCTGCCAGTATCAGCATCCTTCAGCCACTAAAGCAGCGTCCCCAGGGACCTCCCACCAGAGCACTGAACCTCATCCATCTCAATCCAGATGACAGCTATAATAACAAGCACTCGTGCTGAAATCAGACTGAATGCGTTCGAGTGCCAGCGAGTCAGGAATCACTCATCAGGCGCTTTGGAGTGGTATAAAACTATTACGACGTACTTCACAGCTGTTCACAGGTCGTAATCAATAGAGACTCCAAGTCTTGAGTAAATTTCACAGCTCTCCGAGCTTTAAACCCATAGAGATCGCAATTCAGTTACGACGGACCATCACCAACTATGTAAGCTGGTCGTGAGCACATCGTTTGGATTCGTTCTCCAAGATATTATCTAAGTTCTCAGGAGGTAATAGACACACACACACACACACACACACACAGGTTTACATTGTGTGAAAAGTGGGGACTCTCCATAGGTGTAATGGTTTTTATACTGTACAGACCGTATATTCTATTGCCCTACACCAACCCTACCCCTAAACCTACCCCTCACATGAGACTTTGTGCTATTTCAGATTTTCTCTCTCTCTCTCTCTCTGCTCACATAAACAACCACACAAAGACCACACACACACAACACACACCACACTCACTCTCTCTCTCTCTTCTCGCTCTCCTCACAAAAACACAAACTCACTACTCCTCCTCTCTCACACTAAACACACAATTCACTCTCGCTCACAAAAAACACACACAAACTAATCTCTCTCACGCAACACCAAACAAACACACACACTCTCTATCTCTCTATCACACACACAAAACACCACACACAACTCACCTCTCGCTCTATCACACACACACACACTTCACTCTCTTCTTCCACCCCACACACACCTCCACTTCTCTCTTTCACGCCACAAACACACACAACTTCAATCCTCTCTGACTCACTCACGAAAACACACACTCTCTCTCTCTCACACCACAACACACACACACACACACACACAACTCACTCTCTCCTCGCTCTCTCTCTCAACACACAACACCACACACACCTCAATCTCTCTTATCAAACACACACACACTCACTCTCTCTCACACAAACACACACACACTCACTCTCTCTCACGCACACACACACAAACACACACTCTCTCCTTTCACACACACACACAACCACACACTCTCTCTCTCTCACACACAAAACACACACACACACACACGCACGCTTCCTCTCACACACACACACACCTCACCTACTCTCTTCCCACAACAACATCACCTCTCTTCACTTCCGCACACAAAACACACACACACACTCTCCTCTCTCTCTCTCTCACACACACACAAAAACACACACAAAAACACACTCTCTCACACACACAAACACACAACACACATTCTCTCTCTCTCTCTCTCACACACACCTCAGACAGTGCAGTCTGTCTCTCTCACACACACACCCACACTCACTCACTCCTCTCACACACACACACCACTCACCTCACTCGTTCCCGCAACACACACAAAACCCCCCCACAACATCTCTCTCTCTCTCACACACACACAAAAACACACACACACACACACACACCTCTCTCTCTCTCACACACACAATCCACCTTTCTCTTCATCACAACACACAACAAACTCACTCTCTCTCCCACACACCACATCACTCTCTCTCTCACCACACACACCCACAGTGGTCCTCTCTCTCTTCTCACCCACACACACCACACACTCCCTTCTCTCACACCCACACAGGCCAACCCACACATCATTCTCTCTCTACACACAACACACACACACACACCATTACTCTCACCTTCTCACACACACACTCACTCTCTCTCTCTCTCTTCACACACTCTCTCTCTCGCACACACCCACACACACACACACAAAAAAACACACACACACACACACCCACCCCCTCTCTCTCTCTCTCTCTTCAACACACACACACACCACACACCCCACACACACTCTCCTCACACACACACTATTTCTCTCTCTCACACACACACACTCTTCTCACACACACACACACTCTCTCTCACACACACACACACCCACACACTCTCTCCCTCTCACAACCCTCTCTCTCGCTCACACACACACACACTCTCTCTCCCTCTCATACACACACTCTCTCCCTCTCACACACACTCACACACACTCTCTCCCCCACACACACAACACACATCACACACACACACCACACACACACAAACACACACACACACACACAAACCCACCAACATACACACCCACACACACCACACCACACACACACCACTCTCTCCCTCTCTCACACACACACACACACACACACACACACACCACACTCTCTCTCTCACACACACACAAACAAACACACTCTCTCTCTCTCTCACACACACACACCCCACAACACTCTCTCTCTCTCTCACCACACACACACACACACACACACACGGACCAAATCATACAATCATCAATAGAGGTCATTTCCAAGCGTTCAGAAAAGCTGCACACAGTACAGGATGATTGCAGATGAGTTTGAAAACAGCACTTATTTCACTCAAATGAACCAAACTCTGACCTCAAAAATTATATTAATAATAATATATTTAAATAACTTTAAGTCATCTTAAGGCCCGCTTGGTGTTTTGTGAAAGAAGATTTGAACTGTAATATGAATTCCATGAAGGAAGTTCAATTCTTGAAAAATTAAAAAATATTTTCTTAAGAATCTTATTTTTTTTATCTTAAATGCTTTGTTGTCATCTGAATGTTTGGTGGCTCTCGCCGTCGACTCGCTGATCGACTCAATGAAAAACACTTCAAAGGATTTGTATATTACAAATATTACTAGCTCTTTGATGCATTGCTCTTTGTAAAAAAAGCATCTGGTAAGTGCATAAATGTTATTATATCAGTGTGTGTGTGTGTGTGTGTGTGTGTGTGTGTGTGTGTGTGCTGCTAGAGTAAAAGCATCTTATTCATGGGTGATTGCACGTGCCAAATGCTACAATAACTATGCTGTAATTTTACAATTAAAAACAGTTCTGTATTCATTGCATACGTTTTTTGTTCAGTGCTGTCACATCAGAGCACATCTCTAGTAGCAAGTAATAATATGTATTATATGTAGCTAGTTTTATGTTCTAATGCTCAAATACAACAATTAATTTCAAACAACCCAATGCATTAATTTAACATCTTACGTTGGAGGTTATTCTAACTTGTATAATATTGTAACTTGTATAATAACTAGTATATTTATGATGATGGCATTATCCAGCCCTCCCTTGGACTAAGATTGTTCAGCACTCGAGCAAGTTTCGATTGTTTCAGTGCAAGTACCTCTCACTAAATCTTTGGCCTCTTCAGACACGCCCCTCCAGGCTTCCCCGTCCAATGAGAAATCTCCCTCTTTGATCTTGTGCATGATGTCAGCTGCGTGCGATGACGTCATTCCTTTCTTCTCACTCTGGAACGGAACTTGGCCAGAGAGCATGGTGTACTAACAAGAACAACAACACTAATCATATCAGCACATGACGTTACACTCTCGGCCTTACATTTCTGAACGAACTGTCAAATTATTGAAGAAAAGCAGGTTTAAAAAAACTAATTGTTCCAGACTAACTTTGATGTTGTTTGAGAAAGCCCAGACAAAGGTTTGAAGTAGTTTTAAAAGATTAAAAGATTGAATTAGAAGGTGTTCAGTTTGTAGTTTCAAGGTCATGCAGTCTGACAGATGATAGTAAGGAGAGGAGAGGAGAGAGAGAGAAGAGAGAGAGAGAGAGAGAGACAGGACAGACAGACAGACAAACAGACAGACAGACAGATAGGATAGACAGACAGACAGACAGACAGATTTATAGGACAGACAGACAGACAGACAGAACAGACAGATAGATAGACAGACAGAAATAGATAGACAGACAGACAGACAGAGAGGCAGACAGACAGACAGACAGAGAGACAGGTAGACAGACAGACAGATAGACAGATAGGACAGACAGACAGACAGACAGACAGACAGACAGATAGGACAGACAGACAGACAGATAGACGGATAGGACAGATAGGACAGACAGACAGACAGATAGACGGATAGGACAGACAGACAGACAGACAGATAGATGATTGATAGATAGACAGACAGACAGATAGAGGGATAGACAGACAGACAGACAGACAGACAGATAGGACAGACAGGACAGACAGACAGATAGGACAGACAGATAGGACAGACAGACAGACAGACAAGACAGAATTAGAATAGACAGGCCGATAGATAGACAGACAGACACAGACAGATAGACGGATAGGAAGGAAGACGACAGAAAGACAGAATAAACGGATAGGACAGGACAGAAGAAGCAGACAGCAGATAGGACAGACAGGACGACAGACAGATAGGACCGGACAGACAGAACGATAGACGGAGGGACAGGAAGCAGACAGGACAGACAGACAGATAGACGGATAGGACAGACAGACAGATAGACAGATAGACAGACAGAACGATAGACAGAATGACAGACAGACCGGACAGACAGACAGATAGACGGATAGGACAGACAGACAGATAGACGGATAGGCAGACAGACAGACAGACGAAAGATAGGACAGACAGACAGATAGGACAGAAAGCCGACAGACAGACAGATAGGGACGACAGACAGACAGATAGCGGAGAGGACAGACAGACAGACGATAGAAAGATAGACAGACAGACAGAAAGAAAGAAGGACAGACAGAAGACAGATAGACAGATAGGAACAGACAGCAGACAGATAGAGGATAGACAGAAGACAGGACAGATAGACGGATGAGGGACAGACAGACAGACAGACAGATAGGACAGACAGACAGACAGGATAGGGATAGGACAGACAGACGAATAGAGGATAGGACAGACCGACGACAGATTAGTGACGGTAGGGACAGACCAGGAAGACAGACAGATAGGACAGACAGACAGACAGATAGACGGATAGGACAGACAGACAGACAGACAGACCCAGATAGGAAGACAGTACAGTTACAGTGGGGAAAAAAGTATTTAGTCAGCTACCAATTGTGCAAGTTCTCCCACTTAAAAAGATGAGAGAGCCCTGTAATTTTCATCATAGGTATACCTCAACTATGAGAGACAAAAATGAGAAAAAAAATCCAGAAAATCACATTGTAGATTTTTTAAAGAATTCATTGGTAAATTCCCCGGTAAAATTAGTATTTGGTCACCTACAAACAAGCAAGATTTATGGCTCTCACAGACCTGTAACTTCTTCTTTAAGAGGCTCCAATGTCCTCCACTGGTTACCTGTATTAAATGGCATCTGTTTGAACTCGTTATCAGTATAAAAGACAACTGTCCACAACCTCAAACAGTCACACTCCAAACTCCACCATGGCCAAGACCAACGAGCTGTCAAAGGACACAGAAACAAAATTGTAGACCTGCACCAGGCTGGGACGACTGAATCTGCAATAGGTAAGCAGCTTGGTGTGAAGAAATTAACTGTGGGAGCAATTATTAGAAAATGGAAGAAATACAAGACCACTGAGAATCTCCCTCGATCTGGGGCTCCACGCAAGATCTCACCCCGTGGGGTCAAATGATCACAAGAACTGTGAGCAAAAAAAATCCCAGAACCACACGGGGGGAAACTAGTGAATGACCTGCAGAGACCTGGGACCAAAATAACAAAGGCTACCATCAGTAAAACACTGCGCCGCCAGGTACTCAAATCCTGCAGTGACAGACGTGTCCCCCTGCTTAAGCCAGAACATGTCCAGACCCGTCTGAAATTTGCTAGAGAGCATTTGGATGATCCAGAAGAGGATTGGGAGAATGTCAGATGAAACCAAAATAGAACTTTTGGTAAAAACTCAACTTGTCGTGTTTGGAGGAGAAAGAATGCTGAGTTGCATCCAAAGAACACCATCCCTACTGTGAAGCATGGGGCTGGAAACATCATGCTTTGGGGCTGTTTTTCTGCAAAGGGACCAGGACGACTGATCTGTGTAAACGAAAGAATGAATGGGGCCATGTATCGTGAGATTTTGAGTGAAAACCTCCTTCCATCAGCAAGGGCATTGAAGATGAAACGTGGCTGGGTCTTTCAGCATGACAATGATCCCAAACACACCGCCCGGGCAACGAAGGAGTCGCTTCGTAAGAAGCATTTCAAGGTCCTGGAGTGGCCTAGCCAGTCTCCAGATCTCAACCCCATAGAAATCTTTGGAGGGAGTTGAAAATCCGTGTTGCCCAGCGACAGCCCCAAAACATTATCTGCATGGAGGAATGGGCCAAAATTCCAGCAACAGTGTGTGAAAACCTTGTTGAAGACTTACAGAAAACGTTTGACCTCTGTCATTGCCAACAAAGGGTGTATAACAAAGTATTGAGATGAAATTTTGTTATTGACCAAATATTTATTTTCCACCATTCTTTAAAAATCCTACAATGTGATTTTCTGGATTTTTTTTTCTCATTTTGTCTCTCATAGTTGAGGTATACCTATGATGAAAATTACAGGCCTCTCTCATCTTTATAAGTGGGAGAACTTGCACAATTGGTGGCTGACTAAATACTTTTTTGCCCCACTGTAGGACAGACAGACAGACAGATAGGACAGACAGACAGATAGGACGGACAGTGTATTGTGTACAGTGTGTTACAGTGTATCTCCAGCACCAACCCAATGATTTAAGTAACCACATTTTTTTTGGAAGGAACAAGTAAAGTTTACTTCAGGAATTTACCAAAATAGATTTTTGTTACTTTTGTATTTATTCAGTTTAAGGTATCAACCTTTAAACAATGACCTCTCCCCTGAATAAAACCATACATCTGGCAGTCCAGAGCGAAACAGTGCTTCATCCACAATAATACATAAATATCCTCAAGCACACATATACACACTCCTGCACCCACCAGGATGACCCCGAGGCTCCAGAGGTCGCAGGCCTGGTCGTATCCCGAGCTGTGGAAGAGCTCCGGCGCGGCGTACTGCAGGGTGAAGCAGGGGGTCTGCAGGGGCGCACTGCCGCTCGGAAACAACCGCGCGAACCCCAGATCAATCACCTTCAACACCGAGTCATCCGCCTCGTCAGCAAACAGCACGTTCTGCCGGAGCAGGTCAAAACACAGAGGGACAACACGTGACCCACGGCGAAGCACTGACACAATCAACCACAAGAGGCTTGACACGCTGCCGCTGACGATCCAATTATGATGCATCGCTACGCATTAAAACGTGCAGAGAGAGAACGGATTCAGAAGACACTACGGCTGCTCGTTTTCTCACTGCATTTGAGTTGATCTACTGATGTATTCAAATATCAGGATGTCCATTCTTGCCTTCATCTATTCATCTTCATTTAAATGTATTTTTATGATAGCAGTAACTGTAAAGGGGCTATTGTAATGGGTAAATCAAATATAAGCTACTAATTACTAAGCTCAGATGAGTTAATGTGTGCTTCTTATAGCAGTTAAAACTAAGTCATTTTCTTTATTATTTATTTTAATTCAGTGATTTTAACTTTTAATTTAGTTGTTTTAATGCTTTAAAGAGCGATTTTAGATTGTAATGTTCTGATAACTATAAAAGGTACAGCTGTAATAAAACCAGAGAGAAAGGCTGCATGGCTAGAAACTAAAATAAAATAAGTCAAATAATAGTATGTAAGAGAGTCAGAGCTTGATCTAGGCGGTGTTAATTTGCTTTATGGACCAAATCATGTGACATGAGTCCTTGAAAATAATCCTGGATTTGGTGAACGTGTTTAATGAAACAGGCGTTGGGATATTAGAAGTGATATTTTTCCATTGCATCGGATCGCACTGCATCGTAACAGCGGTGAATTGTATCATATCGCACGGTAGCTGCTTCATATGTATCTGTATGTATGTTCTTTTTTTTGTTGGCTAGGCATCGAGATGCGTATCGCATCGGCCTCAGTAATGATTAAGATTATTAAGATTAATAAATGCTGTAGAAGTGTTGTTCATGCTTAGTTCATGTTAACTAAAGTAGTTAACTAATTAACCTTATTGTGAAGTGTTACCATTATAATATTGTCTTAGAATTATTTTATTAGTATTAATTTTATGCCTGAGGAACCTTTGTAGATTTTCATATTGGTAATCATAGTAAATATGATTTTAAATGTTCCTTTTTAGTTAATTTGGTAAAAAGCAATAAGTGGTCACTATATCTATTATAATTATTATTTTGTTAGCGATTATTTTTGCAAACGATGTTGACTGTTGTGGCAGTAAATGATATCTGTATGTACTTTGTAACAATAACAAACCAAACAAAAATCACCTTTTGACATTTTTCAAGAACAACGGGAAATTATTGAAGTATTGTCAAAATTTGGAAAAATATTGAGATACAGTTTAACTATATTTCCCAGCCCTGGTAAACAGCATCTTAGATACAGCTCAAAATGTCCTTAATATTTCCCCGTGGTACTGAAAATGGTTTTGAATATCTATACGTTTCAAGGTATTCCATCAAAGTTACAAATGTAAATATCATGACAACATATTATTCCTTTGGCTGTGCTTTCATGCTATAATCGAACTAGATTTTACACTCACTGTGCAAACATCACTGTCGTAATACTAGGTGTTTAGAGTTGTTTCTAGCACACTGCTATGTAGTTGCCAGAGCGCTCGGGTGTAGCTAGAAAAAAATCGATTCCATCTGTAATTCTAGTTTCTGGGTATCTGCCTCTCTACCTCAGGTTTGAGGTCTCGGTGCACGACTCCGGCCTCATGCATGAAGCTGACCGCAGACACCAGGCTCTTCATCAGCTGACTGGCCTCCCATTCAGCAAACACCTTCTTCTTCCTTATTCGCTCCAACAGCTCTCCACCACGCAACAGCTCCATGACCAGATACGTATGATACTGCGAGAGACAGAACAGAGAAAAAAAGAAGGAATATACAGGGATGGGGTACTTAAAAAAGCCATGCAAGAGAATTAATAGTGTGAGATCAGGTATGCATGCATAAGTGCACATGATTCTTCAATAAAGTACTCTTTTTTTTTTTGTTGGCTTAAAACGGCTGAATGTCTTCGTTGTCACAGCTAGGTAACGTACCTGATCGGTATAGACCTCGTGGAGCGTGACGATGTTGGGGTGAGATTCACACTGGCGTAGTGCTGCGATCTCTTTCTGAGTCATGGCCTCCATCCTACAACGGCAGAAAGACTCTGAGTTGACTTGTGCGAAAGGTTAACTGTTGCTTTAACGATGTGCGAGCTGACATTATCGAGTATTCAACGCTTGCTCGTCTCAGAGCGACACAAAGCAGTGTTTCCTTACTGAATGAATCTGGGTTTGAGTGAATGATTCAATAACCCATTCATAAAGAGTCACTTGCTTAGTTTCTAAATTCATCAGCTGTTTTTAAACTAGCTGAATGATTCATTAAAACAATGACGTGTTTGCAGTTTTTGTTTAATTTTTTAGCATTCGGAATTGTATTGCATCGCTCATGCAACTGTAACTGCAGTGTAAATGCATTCATGCCATCTCTGAGCTGCATGAAACAGTCGGTGTAAATGCATCTAAATGCCACTTCAGATGCAGCTTCTGTGCCACCTCTGCAGGGCAAAAACAACGGATTTTGTTGATAACAGCCCTATAACTGAATTTACTGGTTAAATGCAAGACCATTCTGTGGGGAGGGTCGATTCTATTTGTCAGTAAACTAAACAAAAACAATGCACGTTAACTGCAAACATAATGTTTACGTCCAGAAAGCATCACTTTTACTATGCTACTCTCAGTTAGCATGAAGCCAGGGCAGTGTTTTCCACAGGATTCTGTGTTTGCAGAAGAACCAACTTCATGAAATTTGCATTTTTAGCAATTCACATAACAGTTCTGGTTTATTTCGAGTAGGACGTGAACAGACGGCTTTCAGTGTCCAAGGTCTGTTGCCTTAAATCAGACATGGGCTCTCATTCACTAATTGTGTATATGCAAAAATGTTAATGTGAATTCTGCATAAGAACATTCTCACATTTTTACGAACAAGGCATTACAGCAAGGTTAAGAACAAGTTAATGTACGTGTGCTGTGAATTAGGCTGAGTTGTTCTCCTGTGCATATAAATATGAATAATCCCACGCAATTATAAATGAACGAGACAGACTTTGTATGCTGTTAGTAACTTTCATAGCATCCCAGTCTCTCGTTACATTA
>JADLZN010005137.1:0-37500 GCA_018155175.1 Sinocyclocheilus anophthalmus | reverse complement strand
GAATCATGTCTGCAAATAATGATCGCAATAAAGATTAGATATTTTATTTACCAAAGTGCTCAATTATCAAGAAAATTGATTTAAAAAATGCTAAATCCTTGATTTTCTTTTTTGCAATTACATCTCTTGTTCCATTTCAATTAGGGCTGCAACAACTAATCACTAAGATCGTTAATAATCAATAATGACAATAATCGACAACGAATGAGATTATCCATTAGTCGCGTCTGCCCACCGCGCAAATTACAGCAGTGAAGAACGCATTTCTATGGACGAAACAAAAGCGGATGAAACAGAGCGAGCTGCTGCTGGAAACACAATGTATAGCACAGAGATGTATTCAGCATACAGTATGTTTTCATAGCATTCAGTTGGCACGTTCGTTTGAAAGAAAACAGCATTGGGCATGTCAAACCCCCCAAAGAAAGCGGCGTTACTCCGTATTACCGCCCCATCATCGGGCCATAATCACAGTACCGGAGTGCCAGCCTACCTGTCCTTGATATTGCCCTGAACGTTTTTAAATGGCATGCTTTAATCTGAAGTTCCTCTGTGAGATTTGTCTCCTCTCACCTTGCCATGGCCAGCTTTCCCTCGGATGATCTCTGGAGCCATGTACTCTATAGTGCCACAGAATGAGTACGTCCTCTCTTTCTACACACGAACCAAACACAGCAGCATGAGAACCGCACACTGCCATACCAGCCCAACGTGCTGCCACAATGAAAAAAACAACTATCTACTTACAGTCATCGCAGTCACAAACAGGCTCAGCCTGCGCCAGGATAGGACCCATAGTTTAATTAAGACATCTTTTATAAACATTTCTGGTGTGCCTCTTGCGCCCCACCAAAAGCACTAACATGATTTAAGATATGTCAGTGCAAGTTTCTTTCTTACAGTTTAAAACAGAACAGACATGCATTTTAGTGCTTAAGCCTTGTCTGTGAAACCGGGCGATTATGCATGATGAGTTTTTATTTTCTCACCTCCTCTTCCAGAAACTCCTTACTCAGCCCGAAGTCTGTCAGAACCACATGACCATCACTGTCCAATAAGATGTTCTCCAGCTTAATGTCCCGGTACACGATGCCGAGCTGAAAACACAAGACCAGATACAGCCTCACAAAACATTGATATATGTGACCTTGGACCACAAAACCAGTCTTAAGTGTAATTTTTTTGAATAAATAATCTTTCCATTGATGTATGGTTTGTTAGGATTGGACAATATTTGAAAATCTGGAATCTGAGGGTGCAAAAAAATCTAAATATTGAGAAAATCATCTTTGAAGTTGTCTAAATGAAGTTCTTAGCATTGCATATTTACTAATCAAAAATTAAGTTTTGATATATTTACGGTAGGAGATTTACAAAATATCTTCATGGAACATGATCTTTACTTAATATCCTAATGATTTTTGGCATAAAAGAGAAATGTATAATTGTGACCCATACAATGTACATTCATACATTTTTCCCAAACAATAACCACAAAGGACTTCCTTTTCCTATCTGCATTTAATTGACAAATAATTTAGGCATAAAAATATCCAGCTGAATATTTTTAAGAATGCATGGTTTTGAGCATATTTAATTAATTGCATGCGTGATGCGCTCGATGCGAGCGGATGTTAGTACCTTGTGCAGGTGCTCCAGGGCCAGAATGATTTCTCCCACGTAGATCCTGACCTCATCCTCGGAGAAGTGGTCTCTCTGGTACAGGTGAGTAAACATCTCTCCTCCGCTCACATAGTCTTCCGAAACAAACACACACTCACAACATTTTCCAAAAAACACCAATTTACTAAAAGAGAAATATCTAGAGCTAAACATCTAGGGGTGGGTGTTGTGACCGATGTCTTGCATCATTTTACATTGCATAGTTAAATGTGCTGAAAACTCAAAAAAAAACTATATTTCTCCCAGTTACATAACAATGGTTATTTTTAGATAATCCAGTGAATTAAATAACTGACTTTTGATTTTATTTTTTTTGGGAACAGACATTAATATGATTCATAACAGACAAAGTTCAATTTTCATTTTAATTTAAGTTTTTGCATTTTTGTACTTTTTGTTCTTTTTAAATATTGCTATTTATGTTTAATAAAGCAATAAGCCCCAAGAAGCCTGAAGCTTCGCGTCGTGCCGAAAAGGCCCTTAGCTGTTATAAATTCACTATAAACCACGGCTTCATGGGGATTATTGCTTTTATAAAACAGTTGTTACATATACGTAGTAAGCTTTCACAAAATAACACGGAGCAAATAAAGTGTAATGATATTAATAAACACAGTATTCTTCCAGCAAACAATGTAGCGCCTCAGAAACAGTTGTGGTTGCTACAAAGTGGTTGCCGAGCAACACAGAAGTAAACAAAGGTGTGTGTTACTTTGTAGAGTAATTTACAACAGCTTTGAACATGGCTCAGCCAATCAGAGTCAAGCACCGGAACTACCCGCTTTATAAACTTTATTTATTCAGATTTAGTTTTAGAAGAAGAGTCGGAAGCAAAGTCGAGGACGCGTTTTTCTTATAGATTTTAGCGCGGTTGTCATGGGAGGAAAACATTGTTGGCGTACGGCTGGTAACGTGTAAACACGTGCTCAGTCGCATTTTTTCCGTGTCCTCACTGGTTTCAGTTTCGGTTTCTAGGAGTAAGGCGTAGCCAGCTGAATTCAATAACGAGATATCAGGCAAGTATATAATTGGTTAGTACACTGCGGCATCCCTCGATGTGGAAGACCGAGGTGTAAAAGCTAGAGACTTACCTGCGCGAATCCCACAAAACAAGACACTTGAGTACTGCTTCTCACCTTCTTTACTTTTTGTACAGCTTGTTTCATCACTTGTTTAGTCAATATCTCCTGTGCTTTCAAATCTCTACCTATTACTCATAACCTCGTAAATCACGCACTGTACTGAGTACTTTCCCTATGTCCTCTACTACTTTACTCTCTATTCCAATTAGTCTCTGGAACTGCCAGTCTGCGGTAAACAAAGCAGATATGTACAT
This sequence comes from Sinocyclocheilus anophthalmus, assembly GCA_018155175.1. Classification (NCBI taxonomy): domain Eukaryota; kingdom Metazoa; phylum Chordata; class Actinopteri; order Cypriniformes; family Cyprinidae; genus Sinocyclocheilus; species Sinocyclocheilus anophthalmus. The sequence goes on along the minus strand of JADLZN010005137.1, from coordinate 34,481 downwards.
CTATTGCTACTCAGTCCGGTCAAACTCATGGCCCTAACTGAGACTTGGATTAAACCCGTGGACACTGCCACTCCTGCAGCCCTCTCCAATAATTTCACTTTTTCCCACACCCCTCGTGCGATTGGGAGGGGTGGAGGTACTGGTCTGCTTATCTCAAATAAATGGAAATTTGATCCTCTGCCATCTCTTACTGGCAACAGTTCATTTGAATCACACACAATTAGTATTACCCACCCTGCTAAAATCCACTTTGTAGTTGTTTATCGTCCCCTAGGTCAACTGGGTAACTTCTTGGAGGATTTGGATGTGTTACTCTCAAACTTCCCTGAGGACGGTACACCTCTGGTGCTACTCTGTGAATTCAACATCCACCTAGAAAACCCCCAGGCTGCAGACTTCAAAACTCTGCTCGCCTCATTTGATCTCAAACGAGTGTCTACTATGGCTACTCACAAATCAGAGACCCAATAGACCGTTATTCTTCATACGCTGGCTCATTGATACCCCTTTCGTACTCAGTGCACACTCAGACCACGGCTCATCATTGAAACCTCAGACTGACTCATGAACCAACACACACTCATCTGCAGGTCACCTTAAGGTAACATACGCTCCACGTCCCTCCTTCTCGCATATCCACTATGGTTTCAGCTCCCACTTCACCTATCCGTCTTTCAGCACTGACACCTTACACTGCTCTGACACTCTTTTGCTCCACGGTCCGATGTTCTAAACATATACTACCACAACAAATTACCATGCTCGGACTCTTGCACACTTTTTAAGACCACCTTCAATGCTCTCTGCACTCAACTGGAATCCCTGCCTCTCGGGTTACTGAAGGCCCTGAGTGCAAGAGCGCTTCCAAATCTCAGTCAGTACTCATCGTGTGGATTGGTGCTGCTTTGGACACAGGTAGTTAACCACCAGATTCTTTGTCAACCCTATTGGCAAAGGGCATCCCAGGAACCGCACTCCAGTGGTTTGGGTCTTACCTATCAGATAGGTCCTTCAGTGTGTCTTGGAGGGGTGAGGTTTCTAAGTCATAACTTCTTGCTACTGGGGTTCCTCAAGGCTCAGTGCTGGGACCGCTCGTTTATTACTTGCAGTCATCTTCAGCTCCATAATCAGTAAACATGGCTTTCTAGCAAGCTATGCCTGATGACAATCAACTCTATCATTCAACCAGAACGATCCGACCAGTAGATGCTCGCATTGTAGTCTGCCTGAGATCGATTTCTAGCTGGCTGCAAGGAACATCAGCTTCAATCAACCTTGCTATAAAAAAGAACTGCTGTGGTCTTCAGTCAACCTAGCCCTTCATCACAATATCATACAGCTGGGTTCGTCACCATAGTCCTTCATGACACAGGAACCTTGGAGTTGTGATGGATGGACAGTTAATCTCATCGCACCACATTGCTACACTGACCGTCCTGCAGATTTGCTTATACAAGTAGGAAGAGTAGACCCTTTATCAAGAGCAGGACACACACCTCTTGTCCATCGTTCCTTTCCGGAATGGACTATTGTACTATTGATTCTTGGCAGTACTATCAAAACCCTAGCAACTGCTGATCAGAAGCCAGCCGCCAGAGTGGTCTTCAACGAGCCGACGTAAGCCCAAGTCACACCTCTCTCATCAGTTTGCACGGGCGCCAATAGCTGCTGCAATCAAAATTATGGTACTGATAGTTGCATAAAGACAAAAACTGGCCTCTGCCCCAATATAACTAACACTTACTAGTTCTATATGCGCCCCTTGCCCCTTGAAGCGTGCGTTCTACAAGGAATGGCGCCTGTGGTTGCCATCCCAAAGAGGACAAATCACTATTACCGGAACCCTTTTTGTCCTCTTTTCATCAGCACCTGCCCAATAATACTAGGCACTTACCTATCAATTCGTATATTCAATGCGTTCTAATCGCTCTAATTTATTTAAAAATTAATGGTAAGTCGCTTTGGACAAACGTGTCTGCTAAATGATAAAGGTAGTTCGGTTTTGGTTTATTTTATTTTCCAGTTAGTAATTTTAGTGTTTCAACGTATTTCATTTAGTTGGAAACATTCCTAATTTTCACTTAGTTCTTCATCTAATATTTATCTTGATTTATTTCTTCTTGGAAGGAGAGCTCAGTACGAGCTCAATAATCGTTGATTCGAACCAGCTGACTCCACTGAATCACAACCTGTAAGTATGATTATAATTGATCTTGAGATTTTCTATCGAGGCTAAGATACATAACTATGGCAATGGGCGTATCGTTTTCGACATGTGCTGTACGCGGTAGACCAATCACAACAGACCGGGCCATCTGACCAATCAGAGCAGAGCAGGCTGACGGAGAGGAGGGGTTTAGAGAGACTGAAACTCAGACTGATTCGAACGAATCGTTTGGGAATCGCTGGAAAATGAGGTGATATTAAATGCATATTATGAGAAAATCTTCCTAAAGCGTTTCCTTGCATGCATGTGAACCTATTGTAGGAACAATATCAGGAATGTCAATATCAAGGGCACTTTAAAGCAAGCATTTAGAAGTCATGTACAGTGGGTACGGAAAGTATTCAGACCCCCTTAAATTTTTCACTTTTTGTTATATTGCAACCATTTGCTAAAATAATTTAAGTTAAAAAAATTTCCTCATTAATGTACACACAGCACCCATATTGACAGAAAAACACATAATTCTTGACATTTTTGTAAATCTATTAAAAAAGAAAAACTGAAATATCACATGGTCCTAGTATTCAGACCCTTTGCTCAGTATTTTTTAGAAGCACCCTTTTGATCTAATACAGTCATGAGTTTTTTTGGGAAAGATGCAACACGTTTTTCACTCCTGGATTTGGGGATCCTCTGCCATTACTCATTGCAGATCCTCTCCAGTTCTGACAGGTTGGATGGTAAACATTGGTGGACAGACATTTTTAGGTCTCTCCAGAGATGCTCATTGGGTTTAAGTCAGGGCTCTGGCTGGGCCATTCAAGCACAGTCACAGAGATGTTGTGAAGCCACTACTTCGTTATTTTAGCTGTGTGCTTACAGTCATTGTCTTGTTGGAAGGTAAACCTTCGCCCAGTCTGAGGTCCTGAGCACTCTGAGAAGGTTTTCGTCCAGGATATCCCAGTACTTGGCCGCATTCATCTTTCCATCGATTGCAACCAGTCGTCCTGTCCCTGCAGCTGACAAACACCCCCACAGCATGATGCTGCCACACCATGCTTCACTGTTGGGACTGTATTGGACAGGGGATGAGCAGTGCCTGGTTTTCTCCACACATATCGCTTAGATTTAAGGCCAAAAAGTTCTATCTTGGTCTATTCAGACCAGAGAATCTTATTTCTCACAATCTCACAACTCCATGCGGGCTTTCATGTTTCTTGCACTGAGGAGAGGCTTCCGTTCCATAAAGCCCCGACTGGTGGAGGGCGGCAGTGATGGTTGACTTTCTACAACTTCTCCCATCTCCCGACTGCATCTCTAAAGCTCAGCCACAGTGATCTTTGGGTACTTCTTTACCTCTCTCACCAAGGCTCATCTCCCCCGATAGCTCAGTTTGGCCAGACGGCCAGCTTTAGGAAGGGTTCTGGTCGTCCCAAACGTCTTCCGTTTAAGGAATGGAGGCCACTGTGCTCTTGTGAACCTTAAGTGCAGCAGAATTTTTTCTGTAACCTTGGCCAGATCTGTGCCTTTGCCACAATTCTGTCTCTGAGCTCTACAGGCAGTTCCTTTGACCTCATGATTATAATTTGCTCTGACATGCACTGTGAGCTGTAAGGTCCTATATATCGACAGGTGTGTGGCTTTCCTATTCTAGTCCAATCAGTATAATCAAACACAGTTGGACTCAGATGAAGGTGTAGAACCATCTCAAGGTGATCAGAAGAAATGGACAGCACCTGAGTTAAATTTATGAGTGTCACAGCAAAGGGTCTGAAAACTTAGGACCATGTGATATTTCAGTTTTTCTTTTTTTTATAAATCTGCAAAAATGTCAACAATTCTGTGTTTTTCTGTCAATATGGTGGGCTGTGTGTACAGTAATGAGGAAAAAAAAATTAACTTAAATGATTTTAGCAAATGGCTGCAATATAACAAAGAGTGAAAAATTTAAGGGGGTCTGAATACTTTCCGTACCCACTGTATATCCTACAGTAGCTATGCTTCCATCCAAAGCTGTGAATTTTAAACTTGGCGAAAACAAATATCACTTAAAACATAAGACGAAGAGAACAAAACCGTCACTTCCTGATAAACTGGCAGCAAACATCACAAAGAAAACGGGGATTTGCTGCAGTAGGAGAAGCCACTGTGCCTTCGTTCATATCAGTACATTACGCGGCACAGAAACACCACAACTCTGAAATGTGTTTCCATCGTAGTTTATGCGCATGTTTTCTTATCCAATAAAAATTGCATTTAGCTGAGTGCATAAGATTTTATGTGCAGTTTTAGAATTGATGCACATCTCGCCGTTTCCATTCAGCGCGTTTTTATGTGATACCCCAAACTGCACATTAAAAATAGGTGGCATAGCTTGTGACATCTTGTTTACACCAAAGTACTGAGATGCTGGAGAACTAAAAGCACCCAGACCTACTGTAAACACAGCTATACTACAGATAGCATCCATAAAACAGCATGCACGAGTGAATCAGGATGAAGTGTGTGTCCTGCGCTCACCTAGTATGAGATGCAGTTTGGTTTGCGTCTGAAAGGCGTAGTGAAGCGTGACCAGGAAGGGAGACTGGCGGATGTGTTCCAATACCTGCCGCTCCGTTCTAGTGTGCTCAGCCGTCTTTGCCTTCTGAACGATGGCTGCTTTCTTCAAAACCTACAGGGGGAAAGATCATAGCATACTTTCATAATAAGATTTCATTTTGAGACGAACATGTACTTGTCACTTTGTCAAGATTTTATCAGTCCAATAGTAGATAATGTAGATTTCCATTCTCAGAACTAGAGCAAAGTGGCAAAAATTACAACAAAAAAATCCTCAGTTCTTCATCAGTCATCTAGCATTTGATATACATACATATATATACAGCATGTGGGTCAAAGACGTTAAGATGTCCGCACCAAAAGAAATTTACAAAGGATTAATGTCATAAAACGCACATTAAATGCAGTAAAGTGTCTACTTTAGGTTTCATAAGTTTGGGAGATCAAATGTACAATTGGTGGAAATAATGTTTAAGTTGTCACCCCCAGTGGACGCAGAGTTCTGTACAAATCAAACCTGCTTATTCTGACGGTAATCGAAATATATAAAGATATTGAGAGGTATTAAATTTTACTGCGTTTTAAATGAGTAAAAAATTCTTACGGACAAATGGGCGGAGCCTAGGATAGTGGCAAATTTAAAAAAAATTTAATTACAACTAATTAGTATTTGGGGTGTCTTTTAATGTGTCATAAATTGATTTGTTGTAAATATGCCTGACAAGATTATTACACTGAATTACATTTTAGTGGCTCTTCTGAAAAAAATCAGGGGAAAATGTATGATATTTAATTTTTTGCTCAGAAAAACAAAAACAAAATTGCAATTAAATTAAACAGAAAACTTTACATTTTTTGGGGAAAAACAACAACGATTTAAAGCAGTATTACACTTGTTGTTTTTATGCTTAAACCCTTTTTAGTCTTTGACCCATATAAACTATTATAGTTATTTTTTATATATCTTTAGATTTCGTTTCATTTTTATTTTTGTTGTCGTTTTTATTATTTTTTGAAATATGTCTATATAATTGTATTTACGTTTTAGTTGTAGGTTTTATCTTATTTCGTTTTATTTATTTTAGTACTTCAACTTAATGTTACAGTGTTAGAATAGAATGTGCTTTTATAATACATAACACAGCCTACACGGTTACATTATATTTGTTTTCACTGCCTTTAATATAAACATCGTTTCATTAGACAACATTAGGCAGGATGTAAAAACTAAAAACATCTATATTATATTATTTTTGTTTTTCAGTCCAAATCGAAAAAAAAGAACCTCATTCTAAATTTGTATATCGCATCACCAACAAACACAGAGATAGATTATATGGCCATATCACCAGCCTACTCCAACTTAAACGCAACGAAAATGTCATATTGTCATATCCTGTCTTGATAAATAAATTTAAAAATTAAAATTAAATTAAGCTATTTTAAAAAATGTAACCAAAATAAGAAATACTGTCTTGGCCACGAGCCGAAATAAAACAAGTTTACATTTATTAACATTTTATTTTATTTCAGTTAATGATTATTTAATTTCAAGAAATGAAAATGTTTTTATGGTTTCAGATTTAATAAACAATCATAACCCTGCAAAGAAAAAACAAAAACAACACACCAAATCCCAAAAAAAAAAACAAACAAAATTAAAAATAGGTTTGGGGAGTTTTCCCCCCCAAAAAATCAAAATCTGTGAGTGACAAAACTATGTCCAATGTATTCTAATTGAGTATTTAATGCTATGATAAATGCGTGAATGATTTAAATACACCTTCTTATCTTTCAAAAGAATGCCCATTAATAAAAGAACCATTAAGCACACAACTCAGCATTTGTGTTGTTTACTAACTGAGGGGCAAGCAGCAAGTCACGTGTGATAAAAACGGCACAAACCTTCATGGCATAGAGTTTGCCTTTATCATGTCCGCTGATTTTTCTGACCAGGAACACTTTCCCGTAAGCTGGCAGAGAGCAAAGCAGAGATGCAGATATTCAACAGTATCAACAGCCCAGAGATCAGCCGATGAACCGCTTCGTTACAGGTGCACATGCTTATTCAACTGGAACAGAAGTGTATTATGAGTTACACACCTCCAGTGCCCAGCACTTTCAGAAGCTCGAAGTTCTCCATGCCGACTTTCTCAGTGTATCCCGTCAGGTTTGCTGAGAACACACAAACACACACACCGTAATACTAAAATCACACGCATATGATGTGCTATACAGCTCATGCAGATGCAAGGACATCTGGGCGATACCAGAAACTAATACTAGGCAACACTGTTTTTCCTGCTTTTACATTTGAAAATAAAACCGAGATAGGAAAGAATGAAATCAGGCAACAAACGTCAATCGTCCAACACTGGAGATATTCGAAAAGATGGATAATTATTATTACTATTATTATTGGAAACATGGCATTTTGATTGTTATTCTAAAATGATTTATTTTAATTTGACATTTTTATGATTTAATTAATTGTTAGCTTTCCACTGAACTCACAAAACAGTTCCTTTACGAAATTGTGTATCAATATGTTACAAGATAACCCTGTTTAAATCAATGTGATAAACGAGTTAGCGCAGACGTAATCAAGGAGGACACTACCAGACAAGCGTTTTAATGTTTTTTATTTTTAAAGATCTCTCTTTTCTGCTCACCAAGCCTGCATGTATTAGATCCAAAATATGTGAAATATTTTTACTCTTTAAATGAACTGTTTTCTATTTGAATATATGTTAAACTGTAATTTATTTCTGTGATTAAAGCAGTATTTTCAGAAATCAGTATAATATGCTGATTTTCCGCTCAAGAAAGAAACCTGAAAAAATGTACTCAACTGTTTTAAATAATAATAATAATCAGAAATGTTTCTCGAGCGGAAAATCAGCATATTATACTGATTTCTGAAAATACTGCTTTAATCACAGAAATAAATTACAGCTCAACACGCATTCACATAGAAAACAGTTATTTAAAGAGTAAAAATATTTCACATATTTTGAATCTAATAAATGCAGGCTTGGTGAGCAGAAAAGAGAGATCTTAAAAATAAAAACCATTAAAAACCGCACTGTTCAAACGCGTTTGGCTGCTAGTGTAGCCTGGTTACAATGTAACGGAGCGCGCTACTGTAGCCTGTGATCAGTAGCGGACCGCGCATACCGCTGGTGATCTGGTGTTTGACGGTGCGCTCGAGGTGTCGGTCCGAGTCCTCGCCGCTGCTTTCGCCGGACATCGCGAGCTTTGGTCGGTCCGAGGACTTCTGCTCTACAGCGAAACTCTAGCGTCCGTGCTAGCTATCATCCATGACACTTCACGGTGTCCCTAGCAGCGGATTCGGTTCAGCTGAACGGGCGTGTGTTACTGCTTTGCTCCTTCCTTCCGGGTGTAGTTACGCCCGGCTCGCCTTAAAACATGCGTGTGTTTGGGAAAGGAAATGAACTGAACGACAAACGCCTGGAAGAAAGTGTAGTAAGGACCATTCGGCTACGGAAGCCCGAAGTAGTGCTGTTCGAATCGCGAACCAATCGTCGCTTTGAATCGGTTCTTTCGAGCGAACCGCTCGAATTGTGACTCAGAATCAGTTTTATTGCCAGGTGTGTTTACACAGACGAGGAATTCGTTTTGGTGACAGAAGCTCCAGTGTAACAGAATGACAGCGACAGAACAAAAACACATAATAAAGATAAAAAATAGAACAAGTAAATAAGGAATAAAAATATATAAATTGACAATTGTATGTGCAGGTATATTACAAAAGACAGTTTTGGATGTACAGGTATGTTATGTGCAAATTTGAGGTGTAGACTGAGTATGAGTGTTACGTTCAAATGTGTGAGGTGAGGTTAGAAACAAAAAGCGAGGTGCTGTGTTTCATTAGAACGAGTCGATGAATCGTTTTGAGAATCGGTTCACTCGATTGAATCGATTCGCTAAACTGATTCTGATCTCGGACAGCGAGCCGAAGCGCCGCTGCTGGACTCGGCTCCGGAGCACATCAGACGTGTGGTTGGGTGGGTGTGTAGGTGGCGAAAGAGAGAAAAGCTGGTGCAGTCCAACTCCTGTGCTGAAGAACAGCCCCTCCCAGTAACCACAGCTTTTATCTCACACACACTGTTTGGATCTCAAGTTGCATGTGTGTAATTGCTAGGTTGTGTGTAAGCTCTGTTGTGAGCTGTTATCATTAAAGTATCAATGAAGTGTGCTTGTTACTGAGACGGCCACCGGGAGCCAGATGAGTCCTCTGCACAATCTGACTTTGCTGCAGCCTGGAACTGAACTGCTGGTTTGGCCCCCGACTGAGCCGGGTTTCTCCCAAGATTTTTTCTCCATTCTGTCACCGATGGAGTTCTGGTTCTTCTGGCTTGCTTAGTTGGGGATGCTTAATATCCAGCGATATCGTGGGCTTGATTGCACAGATACTATTTAAACTGAGCTGGAGGCTGACATCACTGAATTCAATGATGACCTGCCTTTAACTGAACATTGAGTGTTTACTATTATCATTTTAACATTATTGACACACTATTTTCCTAATTAATGCTGTACAGTTGCTTTGACACACAATCTGTGTTGTTAAAAGCGCTATATAAATAAAGGTGACTTGACTTATAGCAAAGGCATGTTGCCACATATGGGTGTGTTTCGTATTGTATACAAGTGTATATATATATATATAAAGTGCTTGACAATCTGTAGATGAGCACTTGACATGTACACATGCATATGGATATTCATCTTCCCTCCTGTATTAACATGCTTTGGATGCGGTAAGTGTGTGAGTGCTTGTGCAGCAGTTAGCGTATTAACAGATTAGGACAGGTTACAGGATAAAGGACACCGACACTGGGCTTTCACTCTACATGCTGCCATCAGTCATCATCCTTCATTATCTATTTATGTGTGTAAGAGACCGTGTGCATGTCTACCTTACTGTGTGCATAAATAAATACACCTGGATGCTATTGTGTGGATGTGCAGAAGTTCGAAAGAATTGATGATAAGGCCGAAGCGGGGGATACAGTGTGCATCTATTTCCACAAAATATCACTACACGACAAAGCAGTTCAAAATGTCAGATTTTATTAGACTCGACAGATTTCTGACGGTTCTGCGAGTGCAGTACAGTGTTTCATAGCAGAGCGTTGAGCATCATCTACACCGTCTTTTAACTCTTACAATGCATTTAATACCATGCTGAATGCAGAACAAAAAATGACTTAATGACAGTTAAGTATTTATGTTTACAACACGCAAGTAACACTGGATGAGAAAATATGAATTCGAGAAAATATGAATTTTAAGAATAATTTATCATAATTATAATAATATTTGTAATCAATGATTTCCAGCATCAAACAGTTTGCTTGTCCACACTTCAAGCGGAAATACAGTGCCATCAAAACCTTGTGAAAAAGAAGTACACTTCAGCCTACTTTTAAAAAGAGTACTTATCGCAGAAATAATATACTTAAAAGATTTGCTCAGTGCCCAAGGGCATGTAATGTTTTTGGATGCTTAACTGCATGTTAATTTCAATTAAATGAAAATGCATTATAGTTTGCATTTATGCTAAATGCAATTAGTTGAATTTCAGAGTGTATTTCTCACCCACTTAAGCAGCACATCTTTAAATGCAATTTCATAATTATAATTTCAAAATTTCAAATACATGAGTGACAAATAACACTGGAAAACTCAAATATACTTTAATGACATTTTGACTGAAACATATATGTAGTGTATTTAAATTATGATGAAGTTGCAATTTAGTGCCTTTAAAATAATTAACTTTAAAACTATAATCAAGTATTTACATGTGCTTCAGTATGCTAATCAACACATCAAAAACGTGTACTAATTGACTTACAGCAAAGTGGTTTTTAATGTGTACTAAGAAAGTAGATCTTCTTAAGACACGTACAGTGGCCTGGTATTTCATTAATATTATATCTCCTGGCAAGTACAGTTTTTAAAAAATCTACGTTTAGATTTAAGTACACTACCAAGGGACGTCACTCGAATTAGCGACATTCTTTTTCACAAGGGGTTGTTGTTCCACAGTACAAACATCCATAGCATGGTACTACAAAAAGGCAATATCAGCCTCTTGGTTAGGCATTATGACATGATTTTGTAAAGAAAAAGGGGAAAGAATTAGTAATGAGATATTGGAAGAAACCGCCAGGTCATCAAATAGTCAACCCCATAGTGGAGAGTTAGCATACTGACTGGGGGGTTATTCCAGGGCGAGTTTTCTCCGCAGGACATGAAACAGACGTTTTACTCACGTGAGGCTGCGATATCATATATTGCTATGAAAGGTAAGAGTGGAATCATAATCGTTCCAAAAGACTTTAATGGAATTGGGTGAAATGTGATAGTGAAGGATTTAGAAACAAACAATTAGTGATAATGATGTACACGACTTCTTTGCGATGTGGTCATTAACAACTGATAGGTGAATCTGACTCGTTAGGGCGGCCCCTGCTACAGTGGTTAGTAGGGGGCCACCTGTTCAGCACGGAGATTCAGCAGGCATGTACTCATGAAGGTCTCCTTCACTCCTTTCAAGCAAAGAGGCCCTCGGTGTCCGATCCACATTCGCCTGTCCAGCCACGGCCCATTAGAGTGGCGGAGGCGCCAGGGCCAACACGGAGCCACTGTAGACGAGAGGGGTTCGGTGTTGAGGTAAATCGGTGTCAAAAAATGGTGGTAATCTGTCTAATAAACCTGCGAATGTTGCTGGCTCCTTGACAAATTGCTCACTTTGGATGAAAGTGTCTGCTAAGTGCATATATGTAAATGTAAATATACATGCATGTGGAAAAATACCAGAATTTGGGGGTTTATTTCCTATATTACGGGTTTAATCTGCTATTATATATGAATCAAAAATGTGTCATTTGCTGTATGCATTGCAATTCATTAGCGTTTTAGTCTTTTTTTGTTGTTGTTGCAATCTTCTGAAATGATCCGTTTAGCAAAAATGCATTTCAGTCACTGTAGTTAATGCAATGCGATAAATTACGCTAAATCTGTAACGTGAACTAAACATGAGCAATGCATAAGGTGCATTAGTTAAGTACTTCAGTTAACATGAAATCAGAATGAGCAATACTTCTACAGCATTTATTAATCTTAGGTCATGCTAATTTCAACATTTACTAATGCATTATTAAATTAAAAGTTGTATCTGTTAACAGAGGCAAGTGCAAGTAACGAACACATGAATGACAACGTATTTGTCTTTTATGTATATTAAGAACTACTGAAAAATACAGTTGTTCATGGTTTGTTCATGTTAGTTAACCTTGTTGTTACCACAGTATGTTATAGTTAGCTAATAAAAATCCAGCTGTTCATTGTTAGTTCATGTTAGCTCAGGTACATACAAAGATTAGGTCCGTTGTGTGCATGCAAACCTCGAGCAGCGTACCTGAATCAGAAAGACGGACAGAACTACAGCTCCAATCGTGTTCATCAGCCCCATGTAATAGTTGACCAGGGCTTCTCTGCAACCACGAATGAAGATGTTGAGTTCTTCGGTCTGGTGGTCGTAGTTGTAGTGGGCAGTGTTGTTGGTGATTTTGTACTGGATACAGGGTCTGGGAGAACTAGGGTTACAGCAGCTGAAGGGCAGACCGTCGATCAAGTAACGGCCATCCACATTGCTCTTAACACGGCTGAGGATTGAGAAAGGAGAAGGAGATGAGAGAAAGCTTTGAGATTGCTCTAAACTGGCGTTCATCCCAAAATACAAAGACATCTCAGAGTCCATGTTTGAACTTAGTATTAGAATTAGTCTGGTGTGATCAGCCAAGACAGACTGCAGTTTACGCCAGGTATTAACGTGAATCATACACGCATTTTCAGTGGTCATGTTTTCTTCAAATAGATGGCCTAGTGTGTCTGAATGCTTTTGGACACTTAATTCGAAACAAAACATGATGAAACATGAATGATGCTAGAGACTTCTCAGAACTAACTTCACATTTCTGAGCCATTTTGGTCTCGAGATGATGGATGAAGTCTCAAGTTCTCCTCAAGTGTCCTAAATAGAGTAATACGGATGCCAAAGGGACAATTCACCCAAAAGGAGATTAAAAGATTAAGATAAAGCGGAGAGTTCCGGTGCTTGGCTCTGATTGGCTGAGCCACGTTCGAAGCTGTCGTACTCTACAAACCATAGACTGTATACACCTTTGTTTACGTTTGTGTGTTTCTCGGCAACCACTTTGTAGCAACCACAACTGTTTTTGAGGAGCTACATTGTTTGGTGGAAGAATACTGTGTTTATTAATATCATTACACTTTATTTGCTCTGTTTTATTTTGTGAAAGCTTACTACGTATATGCAATAACCGTTTTATAAAAGCAAAAAACCCCGTGAAGCCGTGGTTTACAGTGATTTAATAACAGCTCGTGCTAACAACGCCCTCAGCTGTATAATCAGGCTGTTGGGCTATGCTTATGGCTATCACATTGGGGTGTCTAAACCTGTGTTGCATTTCTTTAGTTGGTACACTTAGTTCAAGATCCAGTGAAATATATCAGCCACGAATAATGATAGACATGGCGTGTATAGTACTTATAAGCACCTATTCAGCTGATCTGCATGACGTATCTAGATCCTTAATGACTATGTGAAGGGTTGCGCCTTCTCATGTGAAACAAAAAATTCTTGCGAAAACAAAACAGAAGAAGCCTTCTTCGAGAGGAAGGTTGTTTGTGTGTAAAATGGCGGAACGGTTTTATAGGTGTGAATCCTGTATCCTCTAACGCTTTCTCAGTGACTCACTGGATTCCTCGAGCTGAAAAGACAGGTAACGGTTGCTGATCCACTGCCACCTCGAACAGTCCTGTAGTTATGTTCCCGCAGCATGAAACTCATCTGATGGCGATCGATGGGTTGCTTATGGGAAGCAGCGGCCGGGGTACGGGTGGCTTGTAGAATAGCGGATCCGTCGCGCCGAGCTCCCACGAGGAATACCAGGCTGCCTTCATGGCGTAATCAGGAGAATGACAAGCAGAATGAGGGTGCTGAATGAAGAAGAGGCGAGCATCCCAAAAAAGGGCTTCAGGAGGTCTCCAGCGGGGAAACGGCCGGGATCCAGGGCATCTGGCAGATTAGGGATGGCCAAAGTAGTGATGCCATGAAGCCAGGGACCCCGATCATCAGGGTTTAGGGCACAAGTGGATGTCTGTGTTCGTCCCATTACCTAAAGCAACAGATTGTGGAGTCAGGCCTTTTTCAGCTCAGATGCAGTGTAAAACTGAATTTCTTCTCATTCTTTTGAAAATAGCGACCCTTTACTTAGCGTAGATTATAAAGGTGTGTGTCACCATGGACTGTAGTACACCAATAGGCAGTCACTAAGCTCATGAAAGGATTTTTCACTGTTCTTTAGGGAACTATCGTATATCTAATAAAAAAATGTTTTACAGTTTTCTGTGACACATTGATGTGCTTTGATGCGATTAGCAGGTTATTTAGGATCATGAGAGAATATGCTGTTTTATTAATATGTGAATTAGTTTGTATTTTATATTTTCAATTCTAATTTTCCGTGTGTAATGTTTGTTGTGTTTTGCTATTAGTGTTTATCGTTTTTTTAAATACCTTAGGTGTTATAAATATATAAATGAGATAAGCAGAACAGACCTATCTATTATTCTTTTTTTTTTTCTTGTTTTTAGTTAATCATAACTGGTTGATCTGCGGATGATTTTACAGAAGGGGACTGATTATTATATGTACTGCCAGATATTGGAGGAAATCCGAAATAATTCTGTTAAACAAAATATTAGCGTTCTCCTTTTTTGCGAATTGCTCATTAACTACATATCTAATGAAGACAGGCAAAAAGGTTGTGTGTGTGTTGTGTTGTGTTTGTGTGTTGTATTGTGTTGTGTGTGTTTGTGTGTGTTGTATTGTGTGTGTGTGTGTTGTGTGTGTGTGTGTGTGTGTGGTTGGTTTGGGTGTGGGTGTGTGTGTGTGTGTGTGGTGTTTGTGTGTGTGTGGTGTGGATGTGGGTGTGATTGTGTGTGTGTGGTGATTGTGTGGTGGTGAGCTTGTGATGGTGGTGTGTGTGGTCTGTTGAGTGTGGACTGTGTGTGTGTGTGTGTTGTGCGTGTGTGTGTGTGTGTGGTGTGGGGTTGTGTTGCGTGTTGTTGTGTGTGTGTGTGTGGTTGTGGTGAGTGTGTGTGTGTGTGAGTGTGTGTGTGTGGTGGTTGTGGTGAGTGTGGGTGTGTGTGTGAGGTGTGTGTGTGTGTGTGTATGTGAGAGTGTGTGTGTGAGTGTGTGGGTGTGTGTACGTGTGTGTGTGTGGGTTGTGTGTGGAGATGTGGTGGGGTGTGTGTGCCATAAACCTGGTGTAAAAAAAATAGACAATCATGTATAGCCATAACGATGGCAGTCTTCATCATCATCATCATCATCATCACTGATAATGACCCAATTGTTGAAGAGCTCCTTTGTAAAGGACAGCTCCTTAAGCCTATTATGAGCGGCTTAGATCATATTTATATTCACATAGGTTAATCCCCGCCAGATATTTCTGAAACGTTTGAGCCCCTAACATGTTTATTTATTATGGCATTTATCACTTTACAATAGTGATTCTATAAACTTCTATAACCTAAATAAAAACCGCTAAATGGACGAATGGTTAATGAACTGCTAGATATTGTGCTGAATAATGTCAGAGCCAGCTTTGAAGGTCAGAACTATGCATTGCGTCATTGCATGGAATTATTAGCCGAACACATCAAGCAAATGAAACACATGAGGGTTATATGGATACCTCTCCCCTCCTTCGAAGCTCAGTCTTTAGGAAGCATCCTAAAGTGAAGGTAACGGCTCCACCCAGCGTTGCAAACCACGAGAGCAGCCATAAACCCTGGGCCAGCTTCACCCTTTTCTGAAAAGTCAGCTTCATCTTACCCACAACCATTGTGAAAGAGTGTTGTGGTGTAAACCTGAGAGAAAGGAAGGCTGGAAGAGTGTGAAGACACACAGAAGTGTTCAGCCGGTGCACTCTCTGAAAGAGGAGCTGGAACTGCTGGAGCTTCAGAGGATCTGTGCAACAACAGCTAACTCTGTGTAATCCGTGAAGTTCCCTTTCTTTGTCAGAATACGAGATCGAATCGATTTCATCCGAGAACAACGCAGCCGCTGTTCTGTATGTTGTAGTCCGTTAGCAGAGGTCAGTCCGGGTTGTTTGGTGGTGATCCCCCCGTAGTGTCCCCTCAGTGGTGAACCTCCATGCCCATAGCTGGTGAGACACACTGCATCTGGCCAGAGTTAGAGGTCTTGGGCGTCTTACCTGTAATCCCTAAACTATCCTATTACAACGGCCCTCTCCAATGAGAAACAAGGCCACTGTCTGCTCAGCAAAGCCAGTGCTGCATCGCTGCCTTGCGTCACGCAGGTAGAGGATAAAGATGATGAATAACGACAAGCTGGAGAAGCTGGAAGGACTGAGACAGCCGGGGTGCTTAATGCTGCCTGTGAGCTCTGATAGGTGTAGACCTTGGTAGAATGATGAGGCCTTTGCCTTCTTCAAGCTCAGTGTGGTTTCTAGAGGTCTCTCGGTCAGACGTGCAGAGAATCGCAGAGAGCCGCCGGATTTCATTGACATCTGTTCTTGTGTTTAAAGGTGACCCTGGATCACAAAACCAGTCTAAGTGTCAATTTTTCGAAACTGAGATTTATACATAAGCTGAATAACTAGTTCCATTGATGTATGGTTATTTGGCTGAGATACAACTATTTGAAACTGGAATCTGAGGGTGCAAAAAATAAAAATATTGAGAAAATCGCATTTATAGTTGTCCAAATGAATTTCTTAGCAATTTTACTAATCAAAAATTAAGTTTTGATATGTTATATAGGAAGGATGGATCAATGCAAATAAAAATAAAGGATTCAACAACATTTATGGGAACCTTAAGACCTTTTATATTATAATGTAATATAACATGGTCATTGTTTTATTTTCTCCTCAGCTTTTTCACAGAATAGTCTTTTCTGCAGACCATGGTTACACGTTACATGTGACGGATCTAAAATACCGGTGTTTTTGAACTTTTGCTGAGATGCCATTGGCTTTTGATTTAATCTGTTTCATCTGACATTAACTATTTGTAGCGATGTGAATTATTTGATGTTCTGTGCTGTGACATGCTACACTCCATGTTCTGTAAGTTTATTATTTTAAACAACATTATAGTTTTTAATTTTATGGATGCAGCGTCGATGACTTCATATGAACTGGGAGACTGCATGTTATATTTTTACTTTTTATTATTTATTTTGTTTACACCGCAGGGTAATATAAAATCAAATAAAATTGTTAAAACAAAAATTAATGACCGACTGCCACAGACTACGTAATATATGCATTTCAGCTTTCTTTTCCATTAGTTATGGATTTATCTTTCACTGTATCTTAATTATCAGGTGTTTAATTAAGAAAGCAGGTGAAACCGTAATGCACATTAAAATGACTATTTCTCCTTTGAAGATAAGAAACTCCCAGCATTAATGTTTGTTCTACTTTTATTTATATTAACATGCAAATAATTACAGACATTAATACAAACGTCAACAGCAAGAAAGATGCATTGCACAAGCTGGCGTACCACTAAAATTAATATTAATAATAATAATTCAAAATTAACATGACATTCTACAGCATCCTGACTTTGTCAAAAGAATGCAATCTTCTATTAAACTGTCATCCGCATAAGCACATTTATTACATACAGATAGACAATTATTACATTTTAAATGTGCATTCACATTTTTCTAGCAAGAAAACATATGGGATGAACTACGTATATATATCACACGGCTAATGTTTTTTCCTATAATCTTTCACAAAAAAATAAAAAACTACACATGGAGATATATATATAGTCTTTTAAAGCTAATATAGAAATACTGTAAAGAGTCTAATGAAGAAGTAAGAGTATTAGAAGAATTAAACACATTAGCATGTGCGGCATTAGAATTCAAATCAATATTAAATCTAATGAGCCGGTTTTAGTAGCTTTTGTTCATTATTTGATGAAAATAGCAGTGTTTTGTCTTTATACCAAACCCAAGAACTACATAAAAACTATGAGAGATCATCCGTGTCCCGGGAGACAAATATCTTTCACTATGATCCTAAACAGAACCGACTATTTTACAGACTTTTTTTTTATTTATCTTGACATATCCCATTGCTAATAATACTTTTTCAAATCTATTTTTTCCTAACAAGCATCAACCAGCATTAAACTGCTACATTAAGCATCATACGGTTTCTTCTATAGAGTAGCCTAAAACTATAGCTATTTGGCTATGATTGATGAAGTGCAGTGATGCCAGTGAGAAACGCTGTTTAGAGGCAGAGCACGTTACTACATGTTGGTGAAAGATTGCAAAGATTTTCCATAACATTAAAAACTCAATTAGGACAAATTTATCTTTAATTCAAAATAAGCACGTTATGATTGCCCCTCTCTGTTTTCTTTCTTGCATCAGTGATAAAGATGGTTAGCCTGTACTTCATCACTAATATTTTCAACATATTACGAGCATTCCCCGTTAATCACAGGTGTGTGCTCTCCCCATCGTGAATAAAGTGGTCGAGCATTTTCTGAGCAGACTCCAGACCAAGCATCCCGCTTCTGTCCTCTCCAGCTTCTCTCCAGTTACACACAACCTCGTCTGCGTGCGACGCTTGTCTGGAGCCAGACTGTGACAGGTGCAGGTCCATCATGGATTTATTGCTCCTCAGCTGGCTGTGATGATCCTGCTGCTGCTTCAGAAGCCCGATGGAGTGGATCTCCTCCAGGCTAGAGGACAGCATGCGAATGGGGGAGCCCAGGTTGTGCACCTCTGTGATCCGGTACACGTCACATGCTGGACCTCCGGGACTCTGCTTGAAGCGGGCCAGGCTGGCATCCTCGATGGGAACCGGCAGGGTTTCGGGGTGGATGGTGAACTTGAGATGCGGTATCTGTAGGCCGTGGCGAGCTTGATGACATTTGCTCTCCTCGCCTCCAGACTCGCTCTCCGTGTCCATCAGTCCCCAGCCGCCTTGCCTCTGCTGCCACTGGAAATACACTGCACTTCCACGACTCCCCCTCGGGTCCGAGTCTAGTGCCTCCTCTCCCATTTCTGACCAGTCGGATTCCTCCTCCTCTGGGAGCGTTCCCAGCGACTGGTCATCGGCATGCATGGAGGCTTTCTCATAACGGTCGCTGTCCATGAACGGTGCTGGAGGAGGTGCGAGTGGAAGTGGAGTTACGGGATCGTCAGACTTCAGATGCTTCACCAGGGCATCCTGTAGCATTGATGTGACCTGAGAATATAGAGCGTCATTAAATCAAGCCAGCTCGTTCTGAATGGACACATATTTGGAAAAAGCACGAATGAACTAATTATTGTACGTAACACAATACATTTGAATCATAAGACGAAATGCTGTGAGGAACATTTCCAAAAGCAAACAGATGCAAATGTGAACACAGAAGGGTCATTCTCTTAATTGCTTTTATTCAAAAAAATAAAATAATAATAATTATTATATGTGACCCTGGCGCACAAAAGCAGTGTTAAGTCGCTGGGATATATTTTTAGCAACAGCCAACCATACATTGTTGGGTCAGGAACAATTATCATTGTCTTTTTTTGGCCAACAATAATTAGGAGTATTATACGATCATGTTCCATGAGATATTTAGTAACTCTCCTACCTTAAATTATAGCAAAATTTAATTAGTGATTGTAATATCATTGCTATACTCATTTGAACAACTTTTAAAGATATTTTCCGGCTCAATATTTAATTTTTTTTGCACCTGTGGCAGATTCCGATTTTCACTAATTGTCCGATCCAAACAAACATACCGCAATGGAAAGCTTTTTAGTCAGCTTTCAGATACTGCTAACTCAGTTTGATAAATCGCCCCTTAGACTGTTTTGTTGCTCCAGGTCACATTTATTATATATACAGTATATATCATTTACAAAATTTAACATTACTGAATCAACATAAATACATTAATTTAATGGGAATAAATAGCTCTTTAAGGTAGCAATTGGTTAGTGTGTAAATGTGTTGTAAATGTTTAATTAAAAAAAAAAACTTTTTGTATAAAACATATTTTTAAATGTTTTTTAAAATCAGAATAGCTGCCAGTTTCCTTAAATCAGCATTATATTTAAAGGGTTAAATGCTATAACAAGTCTTATTCAACCTGAAGTTTGATTTCACTCAAATTAAAATGATCATGCATCCAGCCAATATATTTTTTACTTCTTAAAATGAATGTGTTATTGAAGGGAATGCAATCATAAAACACCTCACAGTGAGCTCTCTCACAATCTGTTCCTATGTTTGAAGAACAGCCTCTTGCATTCATCATCTTGATATTTGAATGGAAATATCAGAAGTAAAGGAGCATCTACATGAATGTGAATATTGCTCATTATAAACGTAACGAAATCAAGCTCTCACATTAATGTTCTCTAGACTGTGGATGGTGGTCTTCGCTGCAGACAGATGTTCTGTGAGCTCTGAGATTCGCTCGTTCAGTCGCTCTCGCTCTCCATCCGTACTTTGAGACTAAATTGAAGTAACATCATATTTAAAAAGTCATATATAAAACAAACAGAATGTGCTGTGATGTTATGTAAACCAATGGTCTAAGAATCCATTCAAATGAATGGGATTGATTCTTTAGGGTGGAACAACTGCAAAAGACTAAATGAAGGGTTAAATCGGGCTTTACCACACAAAGCAGTTTTTTCTCCAGAAGGTGGTTGGTTTGTTGTGTGCAGGAGTAGTTGTCCTGAAGTCTGATGAAACAGAGAGCCATATGATATATTCACATGAATTATTAAAAAAAATAACATTTTTTATTCTGGGTTGCACTAAATTAGAGCAAATCAGTGAATGTTTGGTGCAGATTGTATTATAAATAATGACAAATATACAAGTTGTCTTTGTTATTTGAATAAAAACAGAAATAACTTTAAAGTCACCTTTCTGAAAATTGTAGCTGGCAAGAGCTAAAGCTTTAATAACTCACTCAGCCTTATAAAAACACAAGTACACCTTAGTCAAATTTTGAAAAGATTATTTATTACAAAAATAATTAACTTTAAAAGAATAAAAGTGAATTAAAACTTAATATGATGTTAATGAATTAATTGCAATTAAAGGAAAACATTAACATTTGAATTTTTATTAAATGCAATTTTACAGTGTTTTCTGGCACTTAAGTCACACTTAATTACATCTTTATGTGTCATTTAATAACTCATAATATATCATGTATTTAAATATATTTGCAATTACAAATCTGTAAATTGGAATTTTGTACATTTGAATACTATTTTTAATTTAAATGTTACACCAAATAACACTACAATTAAAATGATAATCAAGAACTTTATATGTGCTTTAGTATGTTAGTCAACAAAGTGCACTTCTTTTAAGAACAACGTAATATTACTACACATATGATGAAAGGTACTTTAAAGTAAACTTTTAACTGTTTACATTATTACCAAGGCACTTACACTAAATGAGTGTAAGTTTGTTAAGGACTCATTAAATTGTCGTCTTTAGTACCTAAGTGGCCTTTCAGTTTCATCATCTATTTAGCTGTCAAGTGACGGATGTTAAAAATGCACTTTAGGATTTGCTGTACACTATCTACAAGTGCTCACTACTTTTTTAACGAGGGTAGTATGTATTACTCAGATGCCAAAAGTGAAATCTGCTGTGCCGGTTTCTTCTTTAGAGTAAGTCTTTTAATATAAAACATCCAAAGCTAAAGAAACGATTTTTTGTAAATGCCTTAAAAAATTCTTCTGTCATATCACATCGGCACGGGTCAAGTCTGCCCTCTTATATTCGCTTGATAAAATGTACTCATTACTAAAATGTAGTTCTACTAATGAGTAAATGTGGCTGTAAAATGTGGTAATGCATATGTACATAATGCATGTTCGTAGCATGGTGGGGGCACCTGTTCCTCACCACAATTCTCAATCCTGCGTAAAAATAGGCATTTTCAACTGGTTTGTCTATATTATATGTGCCATGCATTATATATTAATAACCACAGAAAGATCGAATGTGGATATAGTCACCTTACATTTTAGTCTTTGTGGTTCTCCCCTTGTTATGAACCCGCTCTATTAATGCTCTACGGGAGCTCAATGCTATTTTCTTCTTTGTAACTCGATTCAAGGATCTGTGTCCCCCCCCCCCCGGTTTTGTAACTCAGTCAGCTTCCCACTGCATAGGTTCTTTAGACTTCGGTTTTTCATTTGCAAAGTGGTCTGCAGCAAGCTGTGGTGGAGAGCCTCATTCTGCTCCTGTAGCATCCTGGACCGATTAAACAGACAGAGAGTGCATCAAGCACACCTCTAAGAAAACAACCACACACAGGCTGTAAGATACACAATGCTTTTATGAGCAATGACATGCCAAGAGGGGATCATTTGGGAATCAAATTGTCTCGCTACCATCCTGACGGAGCTGAAAAGCCATTTCCAGAACCAAAGATAAGGCGATTAGTACTTTAGCAGGCAGCATGCAAAAAAAGAATGCAATAGTAAACAAAAAACTCACATTAACCTCTCCAATTCTGAATCCTTTTCCTGTGCAAACACGAAAGCAGAGGCAAATGTGGAAAACACCAACAACAAATAATAATAATTTTATATAAATATGTATATTTTCACTCTGCTAAAGAAAAAATACTCACCTTTGGGAATGAGGATGACTCTTGGTAGCTCACTGTAGATTGATCGTCCTGGATAGTGGAGCTTGCAGATGAATCTGACTTGTTAGAATGTGGAGAAGTAGACCGCTGGCCCACTGGAGAGTGGCGAAGATGGCTTGGGTGATCATCATTGTGATGATCCTCTTTGACGTGGGAATGATAGTGGTTTGATTCTGAATGAAAGTGGTGGTGTCCTGAATGGGAATGCTGATTCTGCGATTCTGGATGGTCATGGTGATGATGGTGATCTCTGGAATGATGATGGTGGGACTCCACTGGTTGGGAATGATGATGAGATTTTGAATGCTCATGATGTGGAGGATGGGTAGTCTCTGGATTGGATTGGTGATGGGCATTTGCATGGGAATAATGGTGGGATTCCTGAGACTTGTGGTGACGGTAATGATCTGATTCAACAGGGGCGTTATCATGACTTTCTGAGTGAAAATGGTGAGGGTGAGGTTCTGGAGAATTATGATCACTTTGATGGTGGAAGTCCAAATTGGAAAGGTGTCCTTTAGAATGTGACGTGCCGTGATTTGTGGACTCTGAATGTGATTTGGGATGATTTTCATAAGGATGGGGTGAATTAGAGTGTACAGGGCTTTTTGGCTGACTGTCAGACAAGTGATGGTGATGAGGATTATGGTCAGAGTCAGTATGAGAAGAATGATAATGGTGTTCAGGTGTAGGGGATGTATTATGTGAATGAGAGTATTGGTGAGTTTCAGAGTGGCAATCATCATGGAAATTATGGTGCTCTAGTTCTGAATCTGAAGTGTGATGGTGATGATCAGGGTTGGGTGAGTGATTAGGATGGGAATGATGATGGTGATGGTGAGACTTGGGATGAGAGGATTCAGAGTCAGAATAATGGTGTTGCGATTTCACACCAAACTGATGGTGTGCTTCTGAGTCTGTAGAAAGTTGAGATATACTACCATGGTGTTCTCCGTGTTGGTGGAGAGGAGGAGGAGGCGAGTCATAGTGATGAGATTTTGGATGGGAATGATGGTGGGAAGTTTCTGAATGGGTGGAATGATGGTGTGAAGATGAGGTGTGGTGGCTTCCATGGTGGTGATGTGGTGGTGAAGGTGAATGATGATGGTGGTGTGATTCCGCGTGAGAAGGATAGCAGTGAGCTTCTGGATGATGGTGAGTCCCTGATTTAGAAGAATGTGTTGGACTGCGGTAAGATCCATGATGGTAATGTGATGGAGAAGGTGAACGGTGGTGGGAATCTGAATGAAGAGAGTGATGGTGTGGTGATGGGCTACGATGAGTTCCATGGTGGTGATGTGATGGTGAATGATGGTGTTGAGATTCTTGATGGGCTTGATGGTCATGAGATTCTGGATGGGCGTGATGGTGATGAGATTCTGGATGAGCGTGATGGTGATGTGATTCTGGATGGGCGTGATGGTGATGAGATTCTGGATGGGAATGATGGTGTTGAGATTCTGGATGGGTATGATGGTGTTGGGATTCTCGATGGGCATGATGGTGATGAGATTCTGGATGGGAATGATGGTGTTGAGATTCTTGCTGTCCGCCAATTATGGCGATGAGATTCTCGATGGGCATGATGGTGTTGAGATTCTCGATGGGCATGATGGTGTTGAGATTCTGGATGGGCTTGATGGTGATGCGATTCTCGATGAACATGATGGCGTTGGGATTCTGGATGGGCATGATGGTGATGAGATTCTGGATGGGAATGATGGTGATGAGATTCTGGAAGGACATGATGGTGATGAGATTCTGAATGGGAATGATGATGTTGAGATTCTGGATGGGCGTGATGGTGATGAGATTCTGGATGAGCGTGATGGTGATGTGATTCTGGATGGGCGTGATGGTGATGAGATTCTGGATGAGCGTGATGGTGATGTGATTCTGGATGGGCGTGATGGTGATGAGATTCTGGATGGGAATGATGGTGATGCGATTCTGGATGGGCATGATGATGGCAGTTTTCTGATTCTGGAGAACAAGGACATGAAGGTGGGCTATGATAATCTCTGTTGTAATGGTGGTGTGATGGAGACGATTTGTGGTGTGAAGTTCGATGATTCAGTGAATTAAAATGCTGTTCTTTGGGGGCAATTTGGTGCTTTTTCTGACTTTTGTGGCCATGTTCAGTCCCAGATGAAAGACCTTTTGAAGAAGAACTAGTACAGCTTGTATCACTTTTTGTACTGTCACATCGATGCCTGGGAACAGCCTGGTGCTGTTGTTGATAGATGAGGTCCCTTTCAGGATGTGAATGCTTCTTGGAGCGGGAGGTCTTGCTTGAATGTGAGTGCCGTCTGGAATGGGAGTGCTTACTTGAGTGAGAATGCTTACTGGAGTGCGAGTATTTGCTGACATGGGAATTAGCAGTTGATGTTATGGAGCTGGCACTGCTTCCCAGCCGGCTTCTGGTAATTTTTGATGTCTTTTCTCTTTTGTGTTCAGGCTTTGGAGACAATGTCTTTGGAGATGTTGAAGTTTGACCAGGGCTCAAGGGCCTATGAATATCTGTTACCCCAAGGGATGTAAGTCTTGATGGGCTAAGCACCTGCCTTGTGATTTCATTCAGAAAGGCAGAAAACTTCATCTTCCCCTTCACAAAGTTCTTATGAGCCTCTTGCTTCTTTTTTTCCTGCCCCTTCTCATCCAAGTCTCCAACACCAGCATGATCTGTTTGCCTCGAGAGAACCTCCATAGACTTGGTCTTTCTTATGTTTGCAGCCCCTTTAGCATGATTGTGTTGTTGCCCCTTATTGCCCTTTTCATTCTTTTGTTGAGAATTTGTTGCAGTCTTCTTGGCAGTCCCTACACTTTTTTCTTTGACAGTCAGGTTCTTTTCCATGCTTGTGGACTTCTTCAGTTGGTCATCAGCGTCCAATAAAGCCATTGTGTCTGCATCATCCTCATCATCCTCAAAGGCTCTCCGTCCTCTGCTGATATCCATACATGATTGTGAGTGCTTTGAATGTTGAATAGCTCGCTTGGACTCAGTAGGCAAAGGGGCATTTTCCAGACTGTTTTCAGATGACCAAGAAGAACATGAACCAGAGGAAGAGGAAAAGCTAGAATTGGAGAAATATGATTTGGAGGAAGAAGTTGAAGAGGAATTGGAGGAGGAAGAGGAATCAGAACTGGATGAGCTTGATGAAGCCTTTGACAAGGAACTAGAGGAAGACCCAGAAGAGTTTGAGGAAGTGACTGAAGCTTTAGAGTGAGTTTTCTTTTTCGGTGTGTGATGTTTATCCTGATTTTGTGGATAATGATGATGATGATGGCTATCAGCTTGGGGGTGATGATGGTTATAATGCTCATGAATGTGATGGCGACCACTGCTGGCATCTGAAGTACTATAGATAAAAGTGAAGAAAAAAAAAATTAGTGGTTCTTACTAAGGCACTATTTGTTAGTTACTATTACTCATTAAAAACCCATTACTTTTTTATGTATAAATAACTGGAGACCAGTTAAGAGCTGTGCAGGGGAACCTCACTCCCCTGATCTGGTGCACTAGCGACTGACACTAGAGTCTGCAGTCTTTTGTGTCCTTATTAGCGTGCCCACCTCCCATGCCAGAAACAGCCATTTGAATCCCACCTAGACAGGGCCAAGTAGATCCAGAGGGGTTACATTGGTGCCGTGACCCGGATGGAACTGAGGTTTAGGGGGGTGAGTGTAACGGAGGCCAGCTAGTAAGAGCTGTGCAGGTAAACTTCACTCCCCTGATCTCAAGAGGCACACTAGCAACTGATGCTAAGGGCTGCAGTCTTTAGCCTCCTTGTTAGTGCGCCTGCCTCCCATGCTGGAAACGCTGGTTCGAATTCTGCTTAGAGAGGTTAAAGTAGAACCAGAGGGGTTACGTTGGTGCCGTGACCCGGGTAGGAGAGTGAGGTTTAGGGGTGTGAGTGTAACAGAGGCCAGCTAGTAAGAGCTGTGCAGGTAAACTTCACGCCCCTGATCTTAAGAGGTGCAGTAGCAACTGATGCTAGTGGTTGCGGTCTTTAGCGTCCTTGTTAGCGCACCCGCCTCCCATGCCAGAAATAATTGTTCGAATTCCACTCGGAGCAGGACGAGTATAACCGGAGGGGTTACATAGGCATGAATTATACCTAAAAACCATGTGGCTTGAATAGTATAAAAACTTGCAGGTGGTTTCTTTTGACTTGGGCTAGTCAACAACCACTCAGGAGACCCTATATCAAACTAATCTATCAAATCATGAGACCACACCCACAACACCTAGCACAACACACATTTTTTTTTTTTTCAAAGTTTTGTTTTTAATTATAGCCAATACATGTCATATATTGTTTAATGATCACCTTCGTTTCCTCCTGTTCCTCTCCGTAATGTGTGGCACCAGCGATGGTGAGTATGAGATGAGTTGCGACGCTGATTGTGCGGGATTATGATGGTAGTTGACATGAGGATGTATCTGATTATTAGCCATTGTCTATGTTCTTCTTCTTTCCTCAGAAAGACAATTTACATTAAATTGGTCTTCGTGCTTTGTAAAACTTTTGTTGATTTCTAGAGCAACAAACCGTCCAAAAGTTTGTAATGGGAAGTACTGTGTGGAATACCCACAGATTTGGGTAAAAGTTTGGTAGTGTATTTAACAATGTAAAAACATATGTCATGTTTACCAGCGACAACTGCGTATTAACACTATTCGAATATCAATATAATTGCATTTAGATGTCTAAAACAAATAGGTTTAATATATTACAGGTATCCTTTTCTTAGAAAAAAAAATAGACCGTCAATTAAAAGAAAATAACTTAATAATACTTGAAGTGTCAAGAAAATGTAATACATTAACTCCTTTTTTGTTTAATTAACATAAATATAAACTCTACAAGTTAGCTATGTGATTTTGCCGTATCTTACCGGTTAAAATATCAAAACGTGCCCAACAGAGAAAAAAGAAACCAGACTTCCTTCAAGGATCAAAGACATTGAATATTGTGTATATCATTAAAAACACAATTACCTTAATTCCAAACAAAAGAAAATTTACAAGCCTCAGCAAGACAGATGTTGCGTACTTTGAGGGTTCGCAAAGAGATGATGAAGCTCTGGTACTTTCAAACACCTTGTTCTAATGCATGTTTGTCCGGTGGCCGCCTTTTATCTGACGGGGCTGATTTTTCCCAGCAGGTTCCGCAGCCCAGTGTGACACCAATGTCACATAGTCCTGTCTCAGCTGTCTAGAAGCGTCCCAGGGCAGATTTGTACAGCAATGAAAGGGGAACATCACTATCACTCTGAATGGGAGATGTCTTTTCCCTGGAATGCACAGTTCTATCCGATCTTTCTTTTTAAATTTCTGGGGTGCATCAGAATGAAATAGCTCATATTTTATTCAAATTATCTTTTTAGGACTTTGAGAATCATTTATCCAGTTGTGCGCAACCATTTATACAATACACTTTGCAGAATATGCAAAATGTTAATCATTTAACAAATTAAGAGGGATCATGAAAATTGCATGTTCTTTTTTATTTAGTACTGACCTGAATAAAATATGGTAGCACTTTAAATGGCGCAACACTTATTCAAACGTATTTAACTACGACTTTTTCCTCAATAAACTCTTAATTTGCTGCTTATTATTAGTTAGTAAGATAGTTGTTTAGGTATTGGGTAGGATTAGGGAAGTAGAATAAGGCATTAATATGTGCTTAAATACTACTAATAAATGGCTAATATTCTATTAAATTCAGCACTAGCACGTATTAAAGACACCCTAAAAAAAGTTTTACCGATTATTTCACATAAAGAAGCCGTTTACTATAGTCCCAACAAGAGAAAAATATAGGTTGAATTAAAAAAGTTCAAAAGTTACATACGCTTGATTCCTTAATACTGTTTGGTTTACCTGAAGATCCACACTGTTGGGTTTTTGTTTTAGTGATCGGTTGTCGTTGAGTTCCCTTGTTTGTACTGAAAAGCTGACTTCTGCCGTTTCTTTCAGAGATAAATCCCCCTGCTTCACACATACTTTCTGTTGGTTTTCCAGCATCATTTTGTCTTTTGAGTGTTTGACGCCCCTTCTCCAGCATGTGACTGCTATAGATTTTTGAGATCCCAAGGCTTTTCACATTGAGGACGGAACTGAGGGACTCAAACGCACTATTATAAAAAACAGGTTGAACATTCACTGAGGCTCCAGACGATAAACCCATGCCCTTAAGAGGGTCAGGGGGGTGGAAACGTTTTGCTAGAATGAAGATTGTACATTTGCTTATTCGTGCCTAAATAGGGATATTTTTTTTTCATTTAGTACTGCCCTACATAGGCTACAGAAGATAGTTGCATGTTTCCCAGAACACAAAATAAGTACAATTTACCCTGACTTCAAATTCCCCTTTGGGCACTTAAATCTGCGTGGTTCTTCCTTCCGGTCTGTGGCGCTGTCTGGCTGCCGTCCTTGTCCCTGGCCACAGTTCATGTTTGAAAGATCTTCTGAACTGAGTTTGCATTGAGTCCCTTCGCGTCTGTCCTCAGTGTGGAACAAGAATTTATCTCAAAATCATACAGTCATCTTTTTAAATGTTTCAAATACGACATAAGGATTTGCTAAAAAACCCACATAAGTTGTGGGAGCAGTTTGATTTCTCTGAAGACAGTCAGACATTTCAGCTGTTCGTACAACAAGTGGACTCCCGACAACTACAACTAAACACAAACACACACCGCTGGTATTCAGTAACCACCCAGTATTAAGAATCAAGCATATTTAAACTTTTGAACGGGGTCATTTTTAGAAATTCAACTATTATTTTCTCTTGTGGACTATATGTAAACATCTTTTATGTAAATATCTTACTCAGGACAGTACTAAAAATAACATGCATTTTGTGTGATCCCTCTAATAATGAACATGTTGCAGATTCTGCAAGGTGCATGCAAACCTTTGACCACAACTGTAAACATGTTTTGTTTTTTTTAAGTGGTATTTTCACCAAGTAACAGTCTCATCTTTTAATTTTGACCTTGCACACGGTCTCGCCATTTTAATAAAACACTGATAAATTAGTAAATTGACATGGAACATATTGCACTATGGTTCATAGTTTCCTTTGCTTCAGGCCTGTGCGTGCATCTGCATCTGCAACGAGGCTGATGGAGGATGGATTCATTGAGAATCAATTTGAATTTACAACATTAATCATAAAACACGTTCACAGGCACATGTTTGCCCTCGCCGTCCATGCCACTGAATGTGAAACATCCTGATGCCATAAATAAAGTTTTAGAAGAACAGCAGAATATACTTCTGAGTGTTCATCACTTTACAGAGGCACAGAATCACAGTAGCAGTGTTCACTGTATTTGTTATTTGGTTGATTCTATAACAGCGTATTATACTGTATTCTACTAAATCGATATATTATCATTCCTAATAATAATATTTATGATTATATAATATATAGCTAGTACAGTATATACTGTAAATCTATAGCTAGGGTTAGTAATAATGCACTACAACTATACTTCAGAATAACATTACAAAAAACAATGTTTATCATGTATACTGTATATTATAGAGAATCCAAATATAACGTCTTTAACAAAAAACACACTCACGGGAATACTAGGAGAAATATAACCATGCTTCAAACAAAAACAAGAAACCGAGGAGTATAAATGCACATTTTCACCATTGTAAATCACATTGCTTTGATTTCCTTGGTCTTGTCTTTGCTCAGCATCGTTCCCAGCAAGCTAGGGAGCTCAAACGTGGATGTGTTCATCTCGGAGCAGTCATCTAGCATCCCTAAAAGTGTCATCCTGCTAGAGATGATCAGTGATCAGTTATGTAACACTGCTCAGACACCCAGCCAGTCAATGTCAAACTGCAATGACATGTAACCTTCAGAAAGAGAACAGATGAGCGCTGAATGAAAAGCCACGCAAGGACGATCGTTTCCCATCAGCCTCCTCTCATTATATAACAGCACAACTCACTGCCAGCCTCTAAATGACCAAATCTCTGCTGAAAAACCTGTTGTGCGCAATCTACCGCACGCCTTCTGTCATCTGAGTTACAGTTTATATTCATTCAGAAAGTAAAAGGATTTGGTATAATCATAAAATTGTAATGATTTAGAATTATAAAAGGTTCACGTGTCGGTTTGCTGTGAAATCTTTACTGATTTCTATTAAGCAGATGTAAGAATAACTACGCATATTGCATATTCATGTATTACTGATAAACAAAAAACACACGCAATTATTTTCTTTTGCTTTGCATTTGGTCTAGTCTCAAAAAACTCTTTCAAATGTGACCCTGGAGCACAAAACCAGTCATAAGGGTCAATTTTGTGAAATTGAGATATATACATCATCTGGAAGCTGAATAAATAAGCTTTCCAGATGTATGGTTTGTTAGGATCGGACAATATTTGAAAATCTGAATCTGAGGGTGCAAAAAAATCTTTAAAGTTGTTCAAATGAAGTTCTTAGCAATGCATATTACTAATCAAACATTAAGTTTTGACATATTTACGGTAGGAAATTTACAAAATATCTTCAATGTAGCATTATCTTACTTAATTACCGAATGGTTTTGGCATAACAGAGAAATGTATAATTTTGACCCATACAATGTATTGTTGGCTATTGCTTCAAATATCCCCCAGGCGACTCACACGCTTCTGTGCTGGCTAGGGACAAGACATATTATTTTTTACAATTACTTCATGTGTCAGGCTTTACAGGGTTAATTTACATTCTGGAAAACATTAAAGAGGAAATTAGGAAGCGCTTCAATTTAATGAAAACAAAACAATAAATAGTTACCTTCTCATCACACAACAAAGGACAAGACAAAGTAGACAATGTGAAATAAGGCTAAATGTATATATCTATAAAAAAAAAAAGAATGTCAGCAAAGCTTGGTTTAACTGCTTCATGTCTACAGATCTTATTTTTACAACAGAATGCACACTTTCAGCTCTACAGGCTACTACTCCTCTAAACCGCTATTTATTCAAACATTAGGCCTCTGCGGTTGTGTAGTAAACAAAAAACATCTACCATGAGATTTGGGCTAAATGATTTTAGCCAAACTGATCAATCCAATACGGAAAAACAAAAACAAAGACCGACAGGTTTTTTCATCTGTGAAATCTCTGAATGTCATTCAAAGATGTATTGATGATTGTAGCATTGTGGAAATCAAACTATATCAGAGCAACAAAACTCTTAAAACAAGCTTTCAGTGGAGTAAGATTTAGCGAGCAGAAATCAACAGAGGGCCGTAAACGTGATGAATAATAATGAGAAGTATGACGTGTCCTGAAAATGTCCCGAGCGTGCAGCTCTTTATTCAACAAACAGGTCAAAACTTTCTGCTTCCTCAAACTCTGCATTCATCTCCGCGGCAAGAGCGTCCAGCTCCGACGTCTGAAAGAGCCGGAAAACATCACAACTGATCAGAATCAATAAACAAGCCCTCCCCGTTTCAAACTCATTTCTGCAATTCTATTGGGTGAAGTAGAAATGACAGGTTCTGTACTGGCATCATGAAAACTCTCCACTGCGCTAAAGGCTCTTTAGATGATTCAGATGTTCTTCACACGAAGAAACAGAACTGTTGACTGAAAGCTTGAAAAATGGTTCTTTATGGCATCACTGCGACAAGTGTCCCTGTTTTGGAAACGTTAATTTTAAAATACCTTTAAAAAAAAAAGAAAGTCAGCAATTTAAAAATTATAATTCGCTGTGCATTTTTTCACCTTTAGTTCATCCGAGATGAGTTTGTTTCTTCATCAGATTTGGAGAAATGTACATTGCCTCAGTTTCCTCACTGCATAGGAATGGTTGCCGTCCGAATGAGCGCTGATAAAGCATCGCAGTAAGGGTGGGGGCCCACGCACTCCAGTCCAATCAGTGAACGCATTGGATAAGACAAACTCTGAAAAACCATCCGTAAGCATTAGTATGTTTTTAAGAACTTAAAATACAATAGTACATAGAATCCAAATCACCTCTCCCCTCCATTGGTCAGGTTCATTGTGTGATCCTGATAGAAATCTGCACATCAATCAACGAGCGGTTAAACCGCTCTAAACACACATATGTGTGGAATTCTGATGCGGAGAGCCAACAGAATATTCACTATTTCACTGGAGGAAGATTAGTTCGGATTATAGACTCAATGGTATTTAGTTAAAAGGGTCTTCATGCTGATGTGTTTCGCTTTGTGTCTTCTCCAGATGTTCAACTGATGGACTGGAGTTGCTGGTGGTTTATTGTGATGGTTTTTATCAGGCTCATCTGAGGCACCCATTCAGTTGGCCGTGAGACACTGATGCAATTCTACATTTCTACAAATCTGATGAAGAAGCAAACTCATCCTAATCTCGGATACCTGAAAGTGGTTTGCGTTTCGAAAGTTTTAATTTTTGGGGTTAACTATTCCTTAAGAGCATACACAGTTGCCACAACGTTCTCTTTTCACCTTTAGACTCCATGAGATGTTTATATCAGCGTGCGCTTCTCACCTTTATCTGCTGTACGCGCTTCCTCCTGGCCGTCTTCTTCCCCAGACACACCCCCGGGATGTTGGGATCGATCTCTGGAGGGTTGGACGCGCCGTCATCAGCAGCGGAGATGTTGAAGGAACCCACTGAGAAGCCCAGAGGAGCCGGTCGAGGTCCCTCGGCTTTACGCATCACCTCTGGCGTCTGAAGCCTCTCGAACCCAAACAGGGTCTCTGGGGTGTTGGGAGAAAAGGACGGTGCAGGAAGGGATCTGGGGCTGTCGCAGGACCTGTCTGTTAACATGTTATTTCCTCCCTACTCTGTTCATATGGAAGAAGGTTCTTCCGGGTTGAAAATAAGGTTAGTGCATGCACCGGAGTCTTAGAGTCAAAAGTGGGCGTTGTTGTTAAGGAACGTTGTTGTTGATGTGAGCGGGATGATGGAAGGAATAAATTGCGTTAACTGAGTAAACGTCGTGTTTATTTGATTTAACATGGTAGCAGTGGATGGTTGAAGGATGGCAGCTAGTTATAAAGTTACGTCGAAATTTGATGAAACCAGGCCATACGAGTGTTGGAAAAATGAAGTTAATATCTGGACGCGAGTTACCGAACTCGACAAAAAGAAACAAGCCCTCGCTGTTGCCTTGGGGCTTGAGGGGAGAGCCGGTGAAACGGCGATGGAAATACCTGCGGAGGATTTAGACAGTGATAATGGTATGGCAACGCTGATGGCTAAGCTTGACGATGTGTTCCTAAAAGAGCGTATTCTTATTTTGATGGAATAACGAAGAATAGTTCGGTCTCCATGGCGGACTACATAATTGATTTCGAACAGCAATACAATCGGATGAAAAAGTATAATATGACACTTCCTGACGCTGTGCTGGCTTTTAAGCTATTGGACACGGCCTGCCTCGACGAAAAAAACGAGTGGGGGTTCAATCTTCAGCCTGTCAGTGGCTGGCTGGCTGGCTGGCAGTATGCCTTAACAAGATCCACTGGCGGATCAGTCAGACAGCCGCAAGAGCGCTCCGAGTTTAACGCGTTCTCTACCATTCTCTCTACAAGGAAATATATAATTTTATGATTATTAATATATTCTTATGGATCTAGTCTTTTAATATGTGGACATTTTATAGAGGCTTATTACAAATAAAGTGCCCAAATGGCCGTGATCTCAACTGGCCTCTGCAACTGTCCGTCCCAGCGTCGTGTCTGAGACGCGGTCCAGGCTCAATCCAGCAACCACGGGTGTAAACATATCCGAGTGCCGAGTAGAAGAGCCTTCCCTAATCACTCGACGCTTTCTTGCTGTATGAAATACATTATATTAATATTATAAATATATTTTTATGACTCTATTCTTTTGTATGATTGATGTTTTAGGTTGGTTTATCCCAATTAAAGCAGTCAAATGAACATGATCACGACTGGTTGCTT
>JADLZN010005136.1:0-25429 GCA_018155175.1 Sinocyclocheilus anophthalmus | reverse complement strand
TATAATATATACTTATATATATATATATATATATTTAAAAAAAAAAAAATTATATATATATATATATATAATATATATATATATATGGCATTTGAAAAGTCAATTAAATTGCAGTGTAATCTATAGAATATATAAATGTTAATCACATTTGCATTTTAAAAAGCATGTTCTATCTTTTTTTCAGTGAACAATCAACATCAAAAGTTTTATTTCGCTTGTTTATTTTAAAATGAATCACAACAATCACATCTCTATGTATGGATAAATTATTTAATATGATTAAGCATTATTGACTACACATACTCTCGATAGCAAACAGTCATATCTGATGTTCAAACTAAGTTCTCAACATAATATACTCTTTGTATTGCTTGCAGAAAATATCCTTTTTTTGGCTGAAATGAAGAAAATGACTTGGTAATCGAATATGCTTAGTTTGTTTTGGGAACCAACAACTGTTTTTCTTTTGCAACTAAACATTTCAGACCACAGCCTCAGGAGGTTCATTTCCTCGGGGTCATGGAGGACCTCAGGGGAAGCTCTCCCTCAACCCAGCTGTTTGGATTAGCCAACATTCTTTTCCATATTTGAATTTCCTCATCCATCGAGTCCATCCAATCAACTTTCTTGCCATAGCTCTGTCCTGCAAGTTAAGAGAGACACTGTTAATGGAATGGCTTCAAGAAACCTTCCTTCAGCTTTTAGATCAGGACTCGAAATATAGATTAGGTACAAAATACAGCTGCAATGAAGAAATGCTTTTGTTACCTGTTCCGAGACTGAGGCGCAGACCTCCCAGAAACTGATTGGCGAGTGTGTTGTGATCCCAAACAGTCAATTCGCAGCAGGCCTCACTGACCTCCCCAGTTTTGAACCCGTCATACACCATGGCATGGTTATACACAGGGTCCTGCGTCTTTTTTACAATGCGAGTCTTCTGGCGGCTTTTCTTTCTGGTATCTGGTAAAATGTAGCTAAGAAACAAAACAAAATTATTAGTGAATCTCACCTGTCAAAAATATGTCCAGGTCATATTGCAACCTAAAATCAAAAGAAAGACATAAGAAATTAGTAAGAAAGGAATTCTGTTTATATGTTAAATATATATATTAGGACAAAAATCCATTACTTTTTGTAATGTAATCTCAAAATAAGCTTTAATTGAAATGACTGGAGGCATTACAGTAATGAGAATACAGTAAAATTTCTTATTTTTTCTTTTGATTCTGGGGTGAAATATGACCTGGTCATGTTTTTTGTCTGACTCACAGTAGCTTATGTAAATCTAAACGAAATACTGTAAATACATATAGTGCTAGAACAGACATTTTAAACCTATAAAACTGCATCAGGAAAAACATTTGTCTGACTATGTGTAAAATGAGTTTGTGAAAATGTTACAACGAAGTTAGTTCTGTATATAATTTTTTATCTTTTAAACCAAACAAAATGAAAGAAATGGGTCATCTGGGTCATTTCCTTTCTTCTCATGTCACTTGGATAGAAAAAAAAACATAACAAAGAGGAAGCATGAGAGAGGGAGAGAGAGTTAGAGATGGAACAATGGCTTTAGCTGCTTTGAAAGTCATGTCCGTAACAGATGACAGGCACACCCTCACCACTTAACAAAAGAATCGACTCCCTGAGGCTTCAGGCGACGTAATTCCTTTGCCTCCCGCAGCCAGACATGAATCTCCCCGGTGCTGTTCTTCGACCCACCTGAAATCAAATAACACATTTTAAAGCTTGTTTGTCATGAGCTGCACTTCTAAACTTAGGTATACAGAATGATATGAAATACACAGATGCAACATTGACATTTGAAACCGTACCGGACTCCGGAGGGGCATATTTCAGTGAAATTGATAACAATCCATTAGACTCTTGTGATTCTTGATTTTCTGAGGTCTATAAACAAAAGAAAATGTAATATTCTGTTATATCAGAGAACTAGGTTGAACTGAGATATCACGTTATGTGAAAGAACGTACAGGCTGTTCCTAAACACAAAATCATTTGAAAGTATGTTTTTCACAAACATTTTAGGCAGTGTACCTTTGGCTGTAGGTTGTACCAGGTGAGGGCCTCATGTCCCCAGTCCCAGATCTTAAAACTGATCTCAACCTGCCCCAGGAACACATTTCTGCCTCTGGAGTCATTGTGCCACACGGACAGATTCAGAGTCTTATCCGGCAGCTCTTCACGCTTCACTTTGTACTGAATAGAGATTTACAGTACAGATAAGATGCAAGGTTATATAAAATATTCATTTGATATTTTAGTGTCACAGAGAAACATACTCTCAGAGATTCAACGTAAACTGGATTCGCAGTCCGTTTCTTAATGGAAGTTTTCCTTTTGCTGCGACGTGACTTGTCTGGATAGAGGTAGGTCTTCACATAACTGAAGATAGATAGATAGGAAGGTAGATAGATATATATAGCTTTAATTCATTTAGTTTCTTAGGTACCGATTTTCTTTTTAGTTTCAGAACTCACGGGTCAGTGCGTTGTTTACGTGGATCAGCTATGGCCAGATCCTGGCACTGTTCAATCATGATGATCAGCTCTCCAACAGGGCTGTACATCACTGCAAACTCCACAGAGCCCTGCACTTCAACATTCCCAAAATCCCCTGCGTCGCTGTACACACTCAGCAAACTACCGGTGCGCTTATGGGGGAGGGGAAGGAACACGGATAAATCTCTAGAACACCATCTTTTTTAATTTTGGACTTTTATTGCCTTGTACTTGAATAGGAAATTTAATGATGACAGGAAAGGGTGGGAGAGAGAGGGGGATATGGGATGAGGAAATGACACAGTCTGTACTTGAACCTGTGCCCCACTGGAGCACAACGGCCCTTATGTGGCATAAGCACATGCTAGACTGCAAAACATAACAACATTCAATGACATTATGTAATGCAGATATTTTATACTATTTAAGGGCTATTTAAATGTGTTTTTCGTTGCTTAGATTATTTTTGTGATGTTTAATATGCAGAAACATCTGCTGATTTACTTAAAACACTACGGCTTTATGGTGCCTTTCAAACAAGCCAGCACTGGCTCAACCATAAATCTGGGGCCGGAACTACTTATAATAAACTGTTTATCAGGTAATTGACAAGTTTGGACAAGCAATGACAAACTAAGCCTTTAAACATCTTTAAAAATACAAAGTAGAAACGGAAAAGGTCCAGCTCACATCAGTAAGAGACAACGCGCTAGCCGAATAGCCTTTTCTGCTAGAGAGATCTGACCCATAGCTGGACAATGAAGTATCATCATCATCTGAATCAACTCCTTCATCCTGTGACATAGAAAACAATATAAACAAAAACAGCAAAACAAAACATAAGCTTACATTTGATTTGACAGTCAAGCAACTTACTCTGATCAATACTGCACACTGCAGTGGAGGATATAAAGGAATGATGCAATTATATTTGAAGTGCTGCAACAGTATAAATTACATTTGCAGGATGAACAGTAACTCACCCCCCAAGCATTTGCAGTGTAGGAAGGAGTTTTAGATGTGGATCCCTCAAGTAAAGCCTCTAGATCTGACACGCCATGTTTCTGTCCTAAAGAAATTAAAGAATAAAGCTCAATTAAGATATAAATCCATGCATGTGAATATACCGGGAGAAATCTAACTTAAGTTAAACCTGAGCTTAAGTGAACAGACAAACAAGACAGGAAGTGTCTTTCTCACATATCAGCCCTTAAGGGCACTTCAGAAATCAGATTTCACACTTCAAGCTAACATGGTGATATCAGATCTCATAATCAGTTACCTTTCATTTTTGTTGGATCTGGAGATTCAGATGGCATAATGACTATTGTGGGAACCATATCATCTCTAGTCTCCTGCTTTGGCTCCAGAGCAGTGTTCTTCTGCAGGACGGGTGGTCTTGTCTTTTGAGCTCTGGCCAGAACACTTAGTACTATATCTGACTTCATCCCCTGCTCGGTTTCAGCATTGTCCTCCTCAACTTTTATCTCTGAAGAACCTTGACCCAGCCCAGCAACATCTTCACTTGTAGGTTTAGCTGGTCGAATTGGTTCAACAGCAGTTTTGTCGTTATGTTTAGTGTCAACGTGCTCTCCAGCATTTCCAATGTGCACTAATTTCCCATTATCTGTCATTGAAAGATAGTCTTGGCTTAATTCTGCTAAAACTTGACTTGTATTGTTAGTGTCTTTTGCTAAATTCTGATCATTTGATGACTTTTTCTTAATTTTTTCTTTATCTTCATGAGCATCAAGATATCTTTGCACAGTTTTGTCACTGACACTTGGTTTTGAAGGTGGTGATGACATTTTGAAATCTTCTACTGCACTTATATCGGCTGTTTTATTGTGCAACAGCTCATTTTTTTTAGGTGTTTTCTTTTCCATTTCCACTGGTCGGTCATCGGCAGAATCACCGGAAGCATCTTTCCCCTGCAGAGTGTCAGAGGGAAATTCATGAGAATCCATTTCAATCCCCCATTTTAATGACTGACTTTGGGATGCTTTTTCAGCAGAGGAATGCTTATTGATTTGTTCCTCACCAGCTACACACTCAACTACTTGATCTGTCTCAGCAAGTAAACCAGCGCTTACAGTTTTCCCTTCATCTCCCTTCCTGTCTGAACTTGCCTCATCATTAAGTATATCTCTGGAGACCATCGTTCTCTTATCATGCTCATTAGCAGAGTCTGAGGGACCCAGTTTATCGCTCTCAGACTCTCTAAAAGTACATTCAACTGAACACTACAGATCTCTGCCTGTACCATCTTGGAAAGCATTAGTAGACTCGTTAACCTCCTCTGAAACTTTGTGATTTGAGTGTCTAGTCAATTCTGGCCTATCACTGGTGAAAAGTAAGGAAGTCTGTGGTTGATTCTGAAACTCAGTTGATGAACATCTTTCTAAGAAAACATCTTGGTTAAAGTCTTTAGGTTCAGCTTGAGATACAATTTGAAATGATGTTTGGTCCATGAAATTTAAAGATGGAGGCTCTGTGTTTGGACTTGATGTGTCCTGCTTCTTTAAGGTCTCTGTATTCTCAACATGTGATTTTACCTCTTTTTGTTTAGGTCCAACACTATTGCTTTCATCATGCATAGGTTTCACTGCATTCGGTTCGAGGGATATCTTCACCCAGTTCTCTTCAAACGATTGGTCTTTACTTAATGCTTGAGGGAGTGAAACTTTTCGCCCTGGCTCTGGATTTGTTGCATGTTTTGTGGTGCCTCTTTCGGGTTTAGTGTCTTGAACTGCACTTAAGAAGGGAAAAACAGTTGTTTGGTCACCAGAGAGCTCTTTGGGTTGTGCTTCTGATGAATTGTCTTGTGGGTCAGTGCTATTGAGGACATGATTGCCATTGAGTTCTGCTCGTAGTTTTTCTTCCAGCCACTCTTGGAGCAGATGAAGCCTCTGTAAACACAGATCATTTGTACTGAAAAGTATGACCAAAATATCACCAAATCAAACTCACACAAAACTAAATGATCAGTTTCCACAAAAATATTAAGTAGCACAACTGTTTTCAACACTGAAAAATAATAGAAATGTGTCTTGAGCATCCAACAGTATATCAGAATGATTTTATGGATCATGGACACTGAAGACTTGGAGTCCTGGTGCTGAGAATGCTAGCTTTATGTCACAGGATACAAAATTACATTTTAATTGATTACAATTTACAACTGTTTAAATGTCATACTAATAAACTTAACGTTTCTATTTCACTATATTACTGTTTTACTGTATTTTAAATCAAATAAATGCAGGATCTGTGATCATAATAGTCTTTAAACATTGCTCCCACACCCCAAAATGAAAATAGCAATATTTAGGAAAAATTGGTTCACTAGTTAGGGTTCACTAGCATACCTAAAGTTAACCCAAAATGAAAATTCTGTCATAAAACATATTCTTTTAAGTTCAACAGGAAAAATAAACTTTTTTTTGTCAAATAAATGCAGGATCTGTGATCATAAGGGTCATATTTAAAAACATTTAAAAATCTTACCAAACCCAAACATTTGAACGGTAGTGTAATCCCTACAAAGCACTCATGACTCTCAATGATAAAAATTAAATCCATGTTTATTCATGTGATTAAAACTCACCACTATCCATAAAGTCCTCATCAGTATATTGATGATAACTCTGTAAATAAATAAATAAAAATTAAATTGAAATTCTGGTCTTACATTCTAAATATTTACAGAAAAACTAAATATTAAATATTACACTGAATTTTACCGTTAATTTCTGTCATATGTACATCAATTTGACAGTCACCACTGACAAGCTACTACTAAATATATTGTAGAAACTTAATTTCTGTAAAGCTGCTTTCTTTGCAACTATTGGTATCGTGAAAAGCGCTATACAAATAAAAACTTGAATTTCAATTGAATAAATATAATATATAATTGACAAAACCTCTTTACTAAGTGCTGGATGAATTAATCTAGGGTCAGCTGATGGACTACGGTGGACAAAAATATATACAATATATAAAAAAATATATCATATTACAGGCATATTGAAAAATTTACATATTGATAATCCATCCAAAATACATTTGGTTGGCAGTTCAGCGCTGTAAAATAAAGGCCATTACTTTGAATACGTTGAAGGTGTAATGTGATCCTCCTTTTCATTCAGGAACGGGTTGGGTTTATGAGCTGAGTTCAAAAGGAAACAGCAAATATAATCAATTCTGACATACTCAAAACTGCTTGATTCAAACCTAGATGCACCTAGTTCATATTCACTTAACAGTGAAATGGAGTTTTAGTTACAGTAGCGAAGGGCAATGCAGGGCATAATCAGGACACAGTATGTTGTATCTATCACTCGGTCAGAAAGCAAAAAAGTTTGAAATGACCAGACAGGTGTGTTGTGTGTACTCAAAGATAACAGCATCAGCTCAATAATGATGGCATGAACTCTGCATACCTGCTGTTTTCTTCCATCTCATGGAGGACCTCACCACTGCAGTGACATCTGTCTGCTGCCCGTATCGCTTGACCCTGAGCTCTTCAAACCACTCACCTGTCAAAGTCTTCAGCTGTTGAAAGTCAGGGACTGACTGCCTCAGTTTCCTGATATGTCATAAAAGCACAAACAGGGTTCTGAATACTACAGATGCACTATTTAGAATACTTTGGCCAAAGACTGGAAAATGTGCAGAAGTCATTATAACTTAAACATTGCTCCCACACCGCAAAATGAAAATGGCAATATTTAGGAAAAATATGATTAGCTGTTTAGCATATGCTTTGGCTCACTAGTTAGGGTTCACTAGCATACTTAAAGTTCACCCAAAATGAAAATTCTGTCATAAAATACATTCTTTTAAGTTCAACAGGAAAAGTAACTTGTATAGGTATGGAACAACTTGAGGGTGAGAAAACGATGACAGAATTTACTTTTTTGGATGAGCTATCCCTTTAAGTAAGCACACTTAACCCTCATGCCGAGTTCACACCACGATTTTAGCCCGATTTTTCACTCGCCGACAGGGTTTGGAAATCGCTGACAAGTGCAGAAATGGAGGCAAGCGGGCCGTTCATGCGAGTGACAATCACGCCAGTGTGACACATCAAAGACGCAATCTAGCAACCCGGGAATCGCGAAGGACGCCGACGCCCGTGAATATTTGGCATGCTAAATATCTGGAGCTGTCGGCGATTCACAATCACGCTGTGTGCAATGATTTCTTACTGAACACTATATCGGCGATGACCTACAGCCAATGAAAGACCAAGATACAGGGCACAGGGAAGTTCGGGAGGAGTTATAGACCAGAATATCAGTATTTTAATAGATATATGAACAATTATATCATACAGAAACAAGCACAAACAAACATTTGCTTGACCAGCCACAAAATCAGCAGAGTGACAATTGGTAAGTGACAAATGGACACCCAATCCCTTGCCCTGCATCTACTCGCATAATCTGTTTTCTTTTTCTCATGGTCGCTGGAAATCAGCTCAGACATGGTGTTGTGGGCGTATTATTATATCTATCTATAACACACACAACTGCTAGGGTGTGTGTTCACGGTGTGTGTGGTTCATGCGGTGTGTGTGCAGACCTGGTCATTCATACATAACTGAAAATACCGGGCCCATTTTACTTCTGAAATGAGAACAGGATCTTTTTCTTGGCAGATTGCCACTATTCAATTGTTAACCTGCATTATTCTAACACTCAAATCTTTGCCTCATTGTGAGCCACCTGACTTTTCTAAAGGCAAGTTATAAAATATCAAGGAATAGCAGCCAAAAACACTCCCACTAGAAATTAGTTAGCATTTTTTGGTTAAATACCTGAAATAAGTTCTGTGTTTAACACAAGCTCAATATATTTTTATGTTTTTTCTAGAACAAAAATACATCAGTCATTAAATTTGTAAAGCTTTTTAAACTTGAAAAAGGCCAACAAGTGGGACTACAGAGATGTTCAGGAAATTAAACATCATCATGCCAAACAGGGAAACTCTACTCCCTAGTCCACTTTCACAGCTTCATTGTGTTTATAATTTCACTCTTGAAAACTATTATGACTCAAACTTCAGGGAATTTTTTCCACAAAGATTGAAAGAGTTGTTGGAAGTTGGTGGTGACGCTGAAGTCACGTGACCATGTGGTATTTCGTATATAGGCTACGTTCAAGCTTTTTACTTCTTTTGGTGATTATATTTATGTTTCAAAATTAATTTTTAGTTGTATTCATTTGTGAATATTATCATGATGAACAAAAGGTATAAGAATCATAAACTTGTTATGGTCAAAGAGCTTGTTTATTACAATAAACCAAAGGCCAATAGAAATATCCTGAGTTTTAGACAAATGAACCCCAAATGAATGGTTACAGAGCCCCGCACATGACATGCAAGAAAAAAAATAATAAATCGTGCACACAATTTACTAATTAGTTCCCTCGATGTACTAAATTGTGTGCTCAATTTATAAATCGAGGGAACGAAACAGTAAATCATGCACACATTTTAGCTAGAGATGCACCGATTGCAATTTTCTTGGCCGATTCCGATTTTTTGTTAGTGTGATCTGCCAATACCTATTTTTGCCAATTCCGATTTTCTTTCTAAGAACTATAATTGACAGCATATACCAGGGGTGGCGAACTCCGGTCCTGGAGAGCTGCAGTCCTGCAGAGTTCACCTCCAACCCTAATTAAAACTCACCTGCCTGTAGCTTTCTAGTAACCCTTCAGACCTTGATTAGCTTGTTCAGGTGTGTTTGATTAGGGTTGAAGCAAATATCTGCAGGGCTGCGGCTCTCCAGGACCGACGTTCGCCAACCCTGGCATATACAAACAAAAATCTACTTTTCTTCA
Organism: Sinocyclocheilus anophthalmus; assembly: GCA_018155175.1. NCBI lineage: Eukaryota > Metazoa > Chordata > Actinopteri > Cypriniformes > Cyprinidae > Sinocyclocheilus > Sinocyclocheilus anophthalmus. The sequence goes on along the minus strand of JADLZN010005136.1, from coordinate 16,056 downwards.
ACGCAAAGTTTTATTTTCATAAAAAAACACAAATAAAAAGTCAGTAATAAAATAAGAACAAATAATAAAAATGGCAAACAACAGCACAAATAAAGGCAATAGAATAAAGAGAGCTATGAAATAAGTTTTCAGGTTAAGTACGGTTTTATTCAGTTAGAAATGTACAGAAATTAAAGTTAATTTCTGTAGTCTTCAGTGTAATGTTAATGCGTACCATTAAAGTTATAAAACGTATTCAGTCAAGAGCAGAAAATGGTTTTCTTTGTCTTTTGTTCTTTGATTAACATGACAGACAGCAGTATAAATATTGGACTGCGGTCTCTTTAAAGGTCCCATGACATGCTGCTTTTTAGATGCTTTTATATAGGCCTAAGTGGTCCCTAGTACTGTATCTGAAGTCTCTTTCCCGAAATTCAGCCTTGGTGCAGAATTTCAGCCACTACGAGCCAGTCCTACAATAAGCTTTCCTTAGGATGTGCCATTTCTGTGTCTGTAGCTTTAAATGCTAATGAGGAGGAGAGATGCGGGGCAACTGCCATGCTTCGCTCGTTTGCAAGCCATGATGTCTCTCGAGGAAAAAAAAAATATTGCGCTCGCCTCACACGGTAGTAGCTCATTTTCTCATGGGCGGGCCAAATTCTCTGGGCGGGCAAAGCAGAGAAAGGGGAGGTAACCTTTCCCCGTATGACGACATAAAGGGAAGATTCCAGATTGGGCCATCTGAGCTTTCATTTTCTCAAAGGCGAAGCAGGATACCCAGAGCTCGGTTTACACCTATCGCCATTTCTAGCCACTGGGGGACCATAGGCAGGCTAAGGGAACTCATATTAATGTTAAAAAACCTCATAAAGTGAAATTTTCATGCCATGGGACCTTTAAGAGTTTATCCACGGACCCAATATACTGTTACACAACATGCATTCTCTTTCTCAGCTATTTAACGTTCCAAAACTGACTGTGTTAAACTGGATACTCGCCAAAACTGGCATTTTGACATGTTTTTATGTATTTGAACGTTTTAGCGCAGTTACCCACTCATTTTGGTATTTGTGGCTCACAAGCTGTTTGAGACTGAGCGCGGCTTGTGCGCTCCACTAATATAGATCTGTGGTGGTGTGCGCGCTTTTGGTGTAAGCGTGAAACCTGTGGGAATTACTAAAATAATGCGCCGTGAGTGAATGAGACGTGTGTGAGAGAGAAGGTATCGTCGGAGAGAAAAGAGAGCGAGAATGTGCGGCTGACGTTATTGCCTGTGACGCTGGTAACAAAATGGATCGGCTCGAAATCGGAAAGAAGTGAGACTGACCGGCCGATCACCGATCCGGGCCGATCATGAGGAAAATCGGCCGATTCCGATCCCTGGCCGATTGATCGGTGCATCTCTAGATTTAGCCTATTTTTTCCCTGCATGCCATTTGCGGAGCTCCGTAGAGATGGTAACGTACATGTTGGCCTACAAAAAAACAACAACATCACTGCAGTGCTCTATTTATGAACCAAAAAATATCAAAATAAACTAGCGGAAGAAGATCATTGTATGACCACAGATGTGACCATTATCAAGCACCAATACAGCACCAATGTGAAATTAAATGACCTCAGTTAATTCAACTGATGATGAAGAATTGCACAAACTCACATCTTTTCATCCGAACAAGACGTTTGCTATCATAATCACTGTATATGTCTCTGTAAGACTCAGAAAATCCACAGAATGATTCAACTTCCTGCTGGAGGAGGCCTCATCAACACAGCATTAGGTGACTTACTCTGACTCTGTGCATGACTCTTATTGCTTAACTCTAAGGTTTGTTAATTTAGTGGATTATTGTGTTTTAAAGGGGTTAGTGAGACAGGGCAATAATCTTCCTGTACCACAGTATTTACTGTAAAAGAGAGTAATATTGTAAGCAAAATCATGAGTATACAAAGCATTATGCTGCCAACGATGGCGGTCAATCCTGTTTCAAAGTCGACGCTAAATCATCGAATAAAGGTTCTTTTGTGTTACTGCACTTGTCCCCATGGAAACGACAATGTACTCAGACTTGTTCCTGGCCTCAATGGTGAGGGCAAATGTTTCTCTTTCTGCACTTTTCTTTATCGGTCACGTCCCACCCGTCTCATATTTTGAAGAAGTACATTTTCGGATGCCATAATCACGTCTTCACGATTCAGGGTAAGTCTTTCTACACACATCTCAAGAAGGAAATGTATTAATTTGCCACTATATAAATTTTAACACCCAAGATTCAAATTTTTTCAACCCTGAAGTGGTACTTCACAAGAATCTCATCTCATGTAATGGTTATATAATTACATTTGCAGGCACTAATGTTTCCCCACACACTATGGCACGTATTGCCTCAGAAGTCATTAGGAAGAGTTGCTGTTCTGCTTTGAGGATATCGCCCAAATTAACCGACGAATTACCTAAAGGAGTAAAAGTGGGACATCTGGAATTAGATCCAATTTGCAAATAAACACATGCTGTGAGGCCTTGTAGGCGAGACATGCAGTCTCGCTTTGGCACTACCATAGCGCACCTCTAGACCAAACAAACACTTGTCCTCGTGATATAAAAGAAATCGGAAGATAAGGTTTGCACATACCAAGGCTAACCATCAAGTTATCATAACGTAAGGCGAAAATGTCCAACTGTAGGCTGGATAGGGTGCAACATGACAGATCCTGGTAAACACTAAATGAGCCATATGCTTGTTTTTGTTACAATAATACCCGAAATTCTTTAGTTTCGAGAGCGTTCATGTAAAGACATGCCTTTGGAGGTTTCTGTGTCAGGTTTGTCAGAGCTTCTAACATCCGCACATTTGAGGAGATTTAGCCAAAAAGCCTTCGGCAAAGTGAGCAAACATCATAGCGATCGCAGATAAGGATATGTCAACATGGAGATGTGCTGTGCAGTGATGAATTAGTTACGTTGTACTGAACAGTAGGAGACTTCAGTGAATTAAAAGAGAGTAAACAGGAAAGATTGAAAGAGAGGAAAAAGTTCAGCTGTTTTCACAAGCCTCAGCTGCAGAAAGCCTAGGGCTGGGAAAACCACATCCACCAGGGCCTGGCAGATGCATATCACTGCAGTTCCTATGAGACGTGCCGTTTCAGCAAGTTAACTGAAATAGGATGCATTTGTGTCAAAGAGATTTTGAGGACATTTTCTTGATGTTTGAGATACATGACAATCAATTACGACTGAAATCAATATCAATTAACACAGAATTTTTACCATTGTTTGTTGGGAATGCATTGATTTCAAGAAATTTAAATATAATAAATACAAGCACATCTGTGGAATGCTACTGATTACCACAAAAAAAATATTTTGTCTAACTTTGACGCACAGTTTTCACAAGCATGCGCAAATGTGAAAAAAGCATATAGAACAGTACATTCAAAGAAGATTAAAGGGGCAAAATTATTCAAATGTTTGCTATCACTTTATTTTAAAATGTTAGTAAATTATGCATTTACTAGTAAGACTAAACCAAACTATGGCTGTAGCTATCGATTATTTTAGTAATCGAGTATTCTGCAGATTATTCCATCGATTAATCGAGTAATCGGATAAGAAGTCATTTTTCTTTATTAAAGAGCAATACTAAATATACATGAGATAATAAGATAGATCTCTTAAAATAAACAACTAATTTGTTTTCTTTTCATTTTTATTGCTGAAATTGCATACATTAATAACTGTGAAAACTAAACCCATTTAATGTATTTAATTGCCAAATTGCATTCAAAATGCAAATACAAATATATTAATACAAAAATAAAATAAATAAAAATACAAAAATCAATTTCACATTACTTTAAAAAAGGTAAACAGTACAAACTAAAACTAAGGCATAAATCAAAATAATAGTAATAAAATAATAATAATACCTAAACATTGCATTAATTTCGTGTAAATTAATTTTCAAGTTTCATCCTAACTAAAGCTCAAGCATGACACAAAAGGCGGCCTTGACTGTCTTCTTGGAAGGCTTTGTGGCTTTTAAGAGGCAAAAATCAGTGGACAGGAAGGTAACTTGGAACAAGAACAAGAGTCCATACACAATTTTTAAACATTTTTCTGCAACATGAAATTTGAGTTATTTGGAGAATAAACCCTCTTAAATGTCCCTACACGTGTGTGTGTGGTAGTGTTGTACAAACTTGTTTTTGCGATTTTCTTCATATGCCGATCAGTCACAGACAGTGATACAAATTAATCGTTCATTAAGTTTAAATTGATTTTTACATTTTATGGGCATTTTTACCTTTATAAAACCACTTTTTCTAAAAGTGTACATCATCTTTTGAGTCAAATTCTTAATCAGTCAATTAGAATAATAAAACATTTAGGCTGTTACCAAAAAAATGATATCAGTATCAACAAAATTCATCTTTGCACTGCAGAGGAAACAACAGAAACTGGCATGAGGATGAATTTCCCACACAGAGGAGACATGAATGCATTTAACCTGTTACAAATGCATAATTAATGTTTTGATATATTAAACATAAAAACATTGAATACTGATATTTAAATTATTTTAAAAATGAAAAGATACATTAAATGTAAAATTAAAACAATTAAAACCTCCAGTAGGCAGCAGCAAGTCACTGTTAATAAGTAAGTCATGCGATTGAACGAATCATTTAATAAAAGACGGTTGATCCTTCAGGAACGAATTACACTCTATCATGTTGCACAGAGACGCCAAAACAGCGCTTGGTGGCTGTGTTTGGACATTTTTTGTTGGCAAAAATTAAAGCAAAAACAGGCAAGATAGTGTCTAAAACGTCCCCTCATAACTAGTACTCTTGTTAATGGCCCAAATGTGATATACAATAACAATCACATGTGTAATCAATCTCCCCCTCCCATGCTGATTTTTGAGAATGGTTGAAAACTGGCACTTCATGTGGACAAACTTTCTTTCTGTGGTATTTTTATGCACAATTGCGTTTAGTCTTTCACAAAACATAGCAAACGTTGGGACATTGTAACTAGCCACCATATTGATTTACGGTCTTAAATATGTCCAGAGTTTTTTTTTTTTTTTTTTTTAAAGTACTGGTCCATGTTTTATAAAGTCTATGGTATTGGCCCAGCGCTTTTTTTATCGAGTTCTCCCCTGTGCGTCAGTACAATGAGTCCGTGGGAAGGGCCCGAGCGCGCACTGGTGACTAAAATCATACCTCATGGATTCCCTACTCTGGGCCATTTCTTGGTCCAGGTGGCCCATCCCACTCGACTTATTAGCTAGATATACTGTATATAGATATAGATATATATATATATATATATAGATAGATATGATATATATATATATATGATATAGACTATATATCTAGTAGATTTATACACACACACTTTACCAGTCAAAGTTTTGAACAGTAAGAATGTTATATATATATTTTTAAATAATTCTCTTATGCTCACCAAGTCTGCATTTATTTGATCCGAAATACAGCGAAAACAGTAACACTGTGAACTATTTTTATATTTAAAATAACTATTTTCTATTTTAAAATATATTAAAAGCATTTATCACACCACCGAGCCACCGCTTTCAAAGCTGAATTTTCAGCAACAATTACTACAGTCACATGATCCTTCAGAAATCATCAAATATGCTGATTTGCTGCTCAAGAAAAACATTTATTATTTTATTATTATGTTGAAAACAGTTGAGTAGAATTTTTTCAGGTTTCTTTGATTAATAGAAACTTCAGAAAAGCAGCATTTATCACGCGAGTCTATATTTTTTTTGTAATTTTAACTGTCGGTATCGTCACTTTTTGATCAATTGTTTTGTATATATTTTATCGACCTCAGCCCCCGTGCCTCATTTATTACATAAACACCCGCTATTATATTTTTGTTTTCTTATTGCCATTTTCTTTTCCACCCTACACAATAACTATAACACAATTCACCCATAAATAAAAAAATTAAATAATAAAAGTAATTTATGTCACATATAAAATTACGATCTCCAAGTCTTTTGAATTCTTTCGGTTTTCTTTCCACTTGTTTCCATTCATGTTTACAGAAAGCTTTCTATTTCATATGAATGCGGATCTTTACGGATCGTTCTAATGGTACCTGTTGTTATTCAGTACTGTTCTCATCTAAAATTTTTCGACTAAGCTCTCACCGCGTCTCGTATCTATTCCCTTTGTGCATCTTATGAACTTCCCCTTCTCACTATACTCCCATTTTCCATTTCAAATTTTTGTTTTGGGCACTACCTAGATTCTTCTACTCTTAAATTTATTATCTCTACTTCTATCCTCATCAATCGCTTTCCGCATCAGCTCCCTTCCCGCTCTTTCCCCCTTCGCTCCCTCCCCTTGCCTCTTCTACCCTGCTACATTCTCCTTTCAACCTTTCCGTTCGTTTGTGTCTGTTCTCTTAATGCATCTTGGATTTCGTCCTCTTACAGTCGCATTGGCCTTATCCATCCCTGCGTGCATCAATCCTACATATCGACAACTCCCCACTTATGCTTGACTTGCTGGTTACCGTGACCCCAAACTCAATTCCCCCGAGGTCCTTTCTCCTCCTCCGTTTCCTTCTTCCTCTTTTCTTGATCCCTACTCGCCCCTTTTTCTTTTCATTTCACGTCCTCTCTTTTCTTCGCCCACTGATATTCTCTAACGTTGTTTTTATTTTCTTATTCACACTTATTTTCTACACTCGCTGCATGCCACCCTTATGACACCCCTTTGCCTCCTCTTTTTTATAAGCTTGTGCCCCTCCCCTCGCATTTTTCCTTCTTTGTTCATCTTCTTCGTGTACTACGCAAATTTTATGCCCACTGCTCACCTTTCTTGGTCCGTTGCTTCCTCCCCCCTTCCCCCCTTTCCGGATCTCAAACAGTGTATCTCTCACGCTGCTTGTTCGATTCTAGTCTTACAGTAACTTCTCTTATCCATCTTTGCGATCTTACCCTCCCACGAATACCTTTCCCATTCTGCCACCTTCACTTGTCTCATGCTTCCTTTTACCTTTATTGCCGCATTCGAGCTTTCACTACATAACACTTGGTACTCGCTATGTCATGGGAATAATCAGTTGCCAGCGCTCCTCTACAACACCCTCACCACATTTTCCCCCCGTACACACATTCTAAACCTATATTAATTCACCCTGTTGTTAATTAATACCTTTTGCCCAATACCTAAAGGGTCACACTGCAAGACACTTGCGACTACAGCAGCATTATGTCAAAAGTGCTGACAACCTCTCTTTTGGTGTCGCCTTTCTTTACAGTTCTTTGCAACCGATCACCAATGTCCTAACACCTACCCTCACTGTTTTATAAGAAACAAACGTTTTTGTTGTACTAACCCATCCCGTGCTGACCTGTAAAAAATAATGAAATTATAATAAATCGCCAGGAGTAGTCCTTTAAAAGACATAAAAATAGACTTAGTCTTAAAAAGACTTCAGTAGATCACTCATCAGTGGTTGCGATCTGATGATTTAAGTTAGACTGGTGTTGTCATGGTAGACCCTATATCCCGCCATTGCCTTTTACACATCCACCCACACTACCTGTCTCCTGTCAGTTTTCCACTGTCCTACAAAATAAAAACTGGCAATAAATAAAATAAAATAATGTTTTTGTCTTCGAAGGTGTTTGCATTCTGCCTAGGTAGCCATTCACCTGAGAACAACAATACAATAAACAAAGCATGTGAACAAAGATATCCATTACAATTCACTTCACACACACGGCCCCGTCATGGCCTATACTGTGTTCTCACAATAGACGTGTGTAGAGGGAGTGTCACTGATGTATCACCTATCCCAGGGCATCTGCGGCCTGTTCGGATCAAGTGCTATTTTGAAACATGATCATTCAAGAAGACACAGAAGGTTATTGAGAGCTGAATGTTTCACTTTGGCTCACTTCCTTACAGCTCTGTCTTAAATGTAATGTTTTGTGAACGCAAACTTTAAATTATGGTTTGAAAAGTCAGACAGATGTGGTTGGGTTTGGGAAGAGAGGAGTCAACATGGATCCCTTTGCTTGAAAGGCAAAAACATCTTATTTGACGTCTTACAAGTTTAGTCAGCAATACACTCACTACACGCAGCAGAGCTGACATGATGAGTTTTCAATTGGACATTTTGAGAAAAAAATCTATGTTGGTATTCTAGAACAAAAGACCATTCCAGACTTCAAAATGGGCCACTGTCAACCACATGTACTGCACTTTGTGTGCACATGCTTGTGTTAGTGCACATTTTAGCATTTATACATCAGGAGTTGCTGGCCTAGAACTGTCATCCTGTTTCTCAATGTTTTCCTTTATGTCCCCCCCCCGTAAGGTTTACTAAATATACACCCCATGGAATAATAAAGGGAAACAGCACTTTCCAATTCAAAGGGTTTGAGAACGAGCACCTGAACATCTAGGCACAATTCTAAAAAAAATGTTTTCCACATCTTCCCAGATTGTCTGTTTAATATACATACAGTAGTCACTAGATTCCAGATATGAGGGGTCCATCCTCAGTGGTGTTATACTGTGATTGGACAACTGATCAAACAGTAAAGCCAAATATTTGACAGTTTAACAGGACAGAATCTGTTTGCCGTGTTTTTGCGTCTGTCAAAATCTTGTATAAAGTGTTCCCTGTAATATTACACCTTCCAATAGCGAATTAAATAGCCATGTCAGTGTGACGCACCATACAGTCAATGTTGTCATGCTGTTTCTTTGTCTGACTTACTTTACCAAAAACTACCTGTAAAGTGCCCCTATTATGCATTTTTTTTTAAGTGCCCCTATTATTAATATTGTTTTATGAGTCTCCTAAAACAGTTTTACATGCATGCAAGGTAAAAAAACACTTTAGTTTTCTCATAATTTGCATTTAATTTCACCGCATTTCTCAATGATATGTAAAGGATTCGTATGAAGCAGTTCTAAGATTCAGTCTCTCTAAAACCCTTCCTTCTGTAAGCCTACTCTGCTCTGATTGGTCAGGTGGCCCAGTCCTTTGTTATTGGTCTACCGTGTACAGTCTGTGTCAGAAACGAAATGCCCATTGCCATAAATGAATGACAGAGAATGTATAGAGAGAAAAGATGGTATAGATTTTACCTTATAAATTCGAGCTTGAGTCCAATGATGAAACGCGTAATTGATCAATCAAACACGACTGGAGCAGGATGTTTCTCAGCGGTAAGTGTCAAATCAGTTTGGGGTAGTTATTAAAGACGTGATAGCCCAGCCGACCAACATTGTTATATTTATTGGTGCCACGTGTGGTCTTACGGGAACTGTACGATGTTCAAAGCAAAGTTTGGAAAACCTCTGCTGCCACGAAGATATGACAGGTAGTAGTCTACGTTTCTGTATTAGTGAGCATTTCTAAAGAAAATTATAATTCTGTCACTAATTACTCACCCTCATGTCGTTCCAAACCCGTAAGACCTCCGTTCATCTTCGGAACACAAATTAAGATATTTTGATGGAATCTGAGAGCTCTCTGACCCTCCCATAGACAGCAAGGGTCCTTACACGATCAAGGTCCAGAAACGTAGCAAGGAGATCGGTAAAATAATCCATGTGACATCAGGGGTTCAACCGTAATTTTACAAAGCTACGAGAATACTTTTTGTGCGCAAAAGAAAAAAAAAGACTTTATTCAACAAATCGTCTCCTCCACATAACCCTAGCGCCATTTTGGAGAATATCCGCTGAACGTAAATTGCGTATGCTGTTTACATAAGCGGATACGCTGTTTACGTTGTTTACGCTTTGATTTGAACGAAAACAACGTATCCGCGTGGCACAGCTGACATAAAACAGTATACGCAATTTTTTTTTACATGTCGGTTTGGAACAACATGAGTAATTAATGACAAAATTTTCATTTTTGGGTGAACTATCCCTTTAAGTGTATTTTGAATGATCGCTAGAAAATTTAATCATCTATTATTTATCATACTTACATGTTGTGATTCAGTGGAGCAATCTGGTTTAAATAAACTGGGCACTGATCCATTTTTCAAGAGCGAGTGTTTTGTGAATCCCGCGTTGAACTCCTCGCGATTAGAGAATGTAAAATGACGGGAACAAAAAAAGATTGGGATTGAACTGCTGTGGTATCGTTGAAAAAATGAATGTCACCCACTGATTCTTTGCAGCCTCATCATTCAGAAGTGAAAATAAAACCAATTTACTTTCACAGCGTAGGACACAGCGTCTTCTCAACATGATGTTAAACCACACATTTTTTTTTTTTTCTGAAATGCTACATGTTTCCCGGGTGGCTAAGTTGTTTGCGGGCCGTTCCAGCGTATGCAACTATTTTACCCCAAGGAAGTGGGATTCGAATGCCTGACGACTCATTAGGTGATTCAGTGTCTTGTACATTTTTTTTGAGAGACAATAACTTTAGTTACCTTTGCAGACTATTTACTATCGAACTTTGCAGGAGTTACATTCAAGTACAGTACATTAACAGGAGAAATGGCAATATTCAAAAGGCAGGAAATAGGGGCACTTTAAATTTCAATTAATGCATACAAAGACTTAAATACACCTCTTTTATGATGAGCATGTTTTAATTGTTATTGACTGAAAAAACATTATTATTTAGAGAAAAATCAGTAATACAGTTTTGTTAAACTATTATTAATATTTAAAAACAACTCAAAGTCACGTTGTGACCAAAAAAGTCATGTGGTGCAACCAACATGCAGAAAAAAAGGAAATCATATAGAGAGGACCTCAAGTCTGTGTGTCAAGGTCGATAAGTCTTCTAAAAGATCAAACAAGTTGATCTTTGATCTAAATTCGTTCAGGTTGTAAAATGTGTGATTAATTTAATTAATGAATAATTCCTGATATTTGTTAAATGTATATCTTAGAATATACTGTATATACTTCAAAATATTTACAAATCATACTTCAAAATATTTACAAATCACAAAACATTTGATGTGTAATGAAGTTAAATATGTTACGTGTAATCTTTTTACTTGATGGATAAACCACATGACATTCTGTAATGACAGTCCTTCAATCAAAATATTTGTTTAAAATGTTCTAAATGTTTTTTCAAATCCATATGAATTCAACATTAAAATAAAGAAAAATTCCAAGAACTTGGCAATTTGTTTTAAACCTGATTTTTAAAAGACTGTAATTTCCCTTACCTTAGACCCTTATTTTGTATTGACCCACAAGTAAAAAAGGAAATAAGTGGTGGTCTTTCCTACTGGACAATTAAATGTGATAAGGAATCCTGTGCGATTTGCACAAACTGCATCTTCTCACATGAAGCCACACCCTAATGAGATGTCAAGAATAAAAAGGAAAGTTTAATTTTCCAGCTTGAATTCCAAGGTCTCTTTTCACCATAGTGGCTCACTTGATAATGGAAATGCTATAAACTCCATTACGTCCAGGTACAATGCACCATTTCCGGGCACATTCATGAGTTTCCAAACGTAGTCTTCCCATGATCTGGCAAACCTCACAGATCTAGCTTGAGAATTAGCATGCATGTTAACATGCAGACAAGGATTCTTTTTAAAAAGAAAAAGAAATAAGACGTTTTGTCCAGGTAATCAGAGCATAATAATGTAAACAGATTCTGGCTATGTCCGCTCAACCACTGTTCCCTGCAATCCAGCATACGCTCAAACTTGCAGTCAGCTTCCACGAACAATACTGCGAACTGGGTGTGGGAATGGGAAACAGGACACTGTCGGTCACATAGCGGCTTTCCTTTACATCATCCTGTATGTAGAACCATTCAAAAACTTGCAGTCTGCTTGAAGGGAAAGCGGCCGTCATTGTTTTCTGCCAAAGAAGAGAGAGAGTCCCTCCAGCAAATAGGCACGTGACTTCTGACTTCTTCGCCAGTTTAGGGTACCGCTCAACCGTTCTCAAAGTCAGTAGGTCCGCTAAATAAAGTTGTCCAGCGAACAAAAGGAGGTCGAACAAATATTGACTTTCTACTTCAGCTCTTTGAAAACTCCAACTGCTTCAGCATATGTGATCTGGAGAGAGCGACACAGGGCAAGGGTAGCAGGAAGCATCAATAAAAAACCACATAGAACAACCAGCCACAAAAGCCCTCACATAGCTGAGAAGCACCCTTATAGTCAACAGATTGGGGTTTTTTTTTAAAACAAACTCCCTCCCGTACTCCATATGAGCCATGAAGTGGGGCTCTGGTGGCCCTCTCTTGGAAACCAGTATGGCTTGCCTGCGACAATAGTTAGAGTGAACTTATAGTATGTGGAGGTGAGAATATCATACGGTTAGAGTCAGTGAATTAATACCGGGGCGTAGTGTTTGCGGGGGTTGAATCAACACAGCACGGGGGTGGGCGTCTGCAAACCATTCACGGGTCATGAAAGCCGTGTGCAACAGTGGGGTGGGAGTTCATGACTATATAGGCAATGAGAGCAGCAATCAAGATGGCGAAGAAAGTCGTGAGTTTTCGGGGTTTGCATTTCGGTTACCTCACTTATATATATTCTATTGTGGGGTTTAACAAGATGGGGTTTGAAATCGAAGAAATGGGTCACCATCATTGATAGAACACAACACGGTCATAAGTATCGTCCAGCCTGTTTAGGATCGGTGTGGTTGGAGACTGTGTCAGCATGGGGATGTTGCAAAGAGAATCTTAGAGGAGAAGGGGGGAAATACTAACAAATGGGGAGGGCAGCAAGCACAGCTCTTGCAATAAATCAATAAAGGCGACAATTGTCACACATAAGATATGTAAGAGAGCTGTAAGGTGAAATTGATCCAATTTGCCAATTCATAGATATACATCTCTGGCGATAAAGTAGGTCAATCTGTTTTGTTGAGATCAAAATATGGCCAAAGAAAAGGGGGGAAAATCCAAATCAGAAGCTGATCTAGGTGTGATAACAGTGTATAGGACTAAAATGAATCAGCAGACAACATCTTTACATCATATGGATAAGTGGAGCACCAAGAGTTAGCTACTTACATATCATAAGTCAAAAGGTAAAGAGTGGAAGGTGTGCTGTTTTCTCAACAGTCCTCGTTGGCGGCGGTATTGAGTGACATCATGATTCATGCTAAGGAAGGAGATTAAAATTAAAAACTTGTAATACAAATAAGTTCTGTTCGTGTAAAATGAGTGAACGGCAATTAATATGAATTAGTCACGCTGGCAGCAAGTGGTGGAAAGTTTGGCAGTAATACCTCACCGGCTGGTTCACAGCACCATGCTCGCAACAAACAACTGATTTGAAACTACAGAAAGCTGGGGTTAGCTCAGTGCGGAACATAGGGAACTTTATTTGGTGAGAAGTTGTTACTTAGCCCCCAGAGAATATGAGACTGAAAGAGAGAAAAAAGCGAGCTGTCATCGCTATTAAAGCTGCATGACACTAGCAAACCAGTGCCAAACACTGTTCCCATGTCAATTAACTGACCAAGATGTTCCAGTCAATCCAACTGCACATGTTATTTACATTTATTCTTATCTGGCAGAAGACGCGATGAAATGATGCCTGACAGTTTAACATAAGGTCCTGAAGCGAAGGAGGAAGGTAATGGGAAAGCAGAGCAGTATCATATCTCAAATGTAACTCACAATTAGGGGAAAATACATGGTTGATGTATTTCCCAAGATCACTGGCTAAACAGTCCATAATCCCAGTGGAGAACATTGATGGTCTCCAACCATTACTGACAGAAGAACTAACAATGATGGCTTTTGAAGGAGGATATGTGACTGCAAATGAGGACAATTGGATTATGGTGCACTTTTTATCTGCTGTATGCCAAATCAAAAAGACTATTTATCAGAAAAAGTTGAATTGGCAGACCTGAGGAACATGGAGTGATGTACAATCTTTGTTTTGAAAATTAGGTGAGCCTATAATTATGAAAATGGTCTGTCTTTGTTCAATTTTATAAGGTATCGGTGTTGGCAAGGATATCAGGGTGTTTTCAAGAGAAAATCTGAATGGTATGATACCTGGGGCTGAAACAAATCAGAACTATTTTAAATAAATGAGATAGCTGTGATGAACAAAATTCATCCAGTTAAACCTGGATAAACATAAAGGAATTAATTAAATAAATAAAAAACAATTCTATTCTGTCTTAATTCTGCTGTCTGGCCATCTTTTGCTCCACTCCTCGCCTCCCTCATGTTTGTCCAATTAAACATGAACTTTTTTTGGGTCCATCAAATGGAAATCACAGGATCCAACATTTTAACCCCGCCCCTTAGTAGCTGAATTTCTTCTATGGCCACACATAATTCTTCCTTGAATAGATCACAACACATCAAAATATATATCTTCTGTTTGTGTTCTACCTCAAAAAAAGTCTACAGATAGGTAACCCCTACACACACGAGGCTACGCGTAAATGATGACAGAATTAAAATTTACAGCCAAAGAATTAAAATTTAAAACTCTAGCCTTTGAATTGTATATGATAATGATAATATTGGCTATAACAAGATGATATGACATATAATATGAATACTGGGTCTATCAAGCTTACACAAAAACAACATTTTATTTCAAGTCTTCTGAAACACACAATAGTTAAAAAAAGTAGTTTTGTGTGACGAATCGAGTGGATTCATTCAAAAACCAATCTAAATGATTCATTCATGACTCAAGAGTTGTAAAATTGCAACCGGTCTTCCCTGTGGGAAGAATTCTATACGTTTGATCATACGTCACTTAACTTCAGGTCTGTTTCCTTACAAAAAACAAAAGGAAAAAACAGGAGAGAAGAGAAACAAACACGCATATGGATTAAAAGAACCTGCAGCAATATGTAGGCAAACAACGCAGGTCATATGTACTTATTTTCTGATATTTTTATGGTGGCTTTTTGCAAAGCCTGTGTTGACTTTTGAAAGGCCCATTTTCCCGCATGCTCATTGCATAAGAGTGAATGTCAGAGAAAGACACACCACCGCAGGGTGGACCACTTTTGCAAGCATTGTTTGGGTTAAAAAGGAAAAAAAAAGTAAAGTCCTCCTGTCTGGAGATCCACAAAAGAAAGTCAGTCATAAGGAAAAATGGGTTTAGAAACAACATGCGGACTGAGGTAAATGATATCCTTTGCCCCGTGTGTTGTAGGAAAGGGGGGGGGGAGAAGATTTCCCTTTAAAGGAAATTCTTGAAGATCATGCTCTTATTCACTGTTAACTCACGGAAGTTCCTAAGCATGTCTTACACGGCATGCCAGCGACTCGATAAGGAATGGTACAGCATGTGATGACTGTTTTGTTTAGCTGTTTTGAAACTGATTTGGGAGAAGGTCAGTCATAATTCTTTTTGGCAAAGGGTCACACAAACCACGGGGGGGGGGGGCCAGAAAGCAAGTTGCAAATGATTGTGAAGAAAAAAACCTTCCCTCAAGCTCCACTGGCCATCGTCAAACGAAGACTGGACATTGTGGGGTGTCTTGCGGGGGCCTCTGGGACTCAGTCGTCAAACATTTTACAGATGAAATACACAAGGGTTTAATAAAGAACAAAACCCTCACGAGATGTGGTGGGGCATCGCCAGATTTTACCACTCTCTTAAACCAAAAAAATGGGGCATTAATTAGACATGTTTCTCTACCTACTTGTAACACCAATATGCCCGGGGGGGGACCAAGGAACGGAACACAGCAGGGCAAACCCCATTCCGCAAACACCTTTACAGGTACTTAACCATTGGGAGGTCAGCCACTTACTGAGAAAAGCACAACTATAAAAGCCTCATTTGATATGTTTTTTTGGGATCAACCATACTTGAAGCCATCGGCGTCTGATGAATTGATAGAAAAGGGGGGAGGGAAGTGTTCTAGAGAGACCTGAAAAAAAATAAAAAAACAGGACCAGGAAAAGGAGGACTCCACCTCAGACGGACTAGATTAAATCCCCCTGCCTATAAACAAAACTAATTTAAACATACAATGAAAACAAATTATGTGGGACTTTTCTCATTTGAAGTCCAATAAAACTGGAATAACACACAAGAAACTTGAGTTTAAAGAATATGATCTTAT
>JADLZN010005135.1:0-152973 GCA_018155175.1 Sinocyclocheilus anophthalmus | reverse complement strand
GTGTGTGTGGTGTGGGTGTGGGTGTGTGGGTGTGGCCAGTGGCTGGGCACAATGCTTGGTGTCTGCGGGGCCGAGCAACCGGGAATATTGTTGCCAATTCTCAAAGGCTTGTGTATAGCGGTACTGTCAAGAAATCAGCCATCAAGGCTAGTGTAATTGCACGTCCCTCTCCTTTCCAGTGCAGGAACAAATCAAAGCGTTATTGTCAAACCTGCTGCATTTGTAAGATCTGTATTTTCACTTTCCACATGCAGCAGATGTTTTTGAGTGGATTTTAGTGAGGTCTTTGTATCCATACTGCAGTTTTTCTAGTCATTTTTGAACTTATTGCTAGTCAGGATAATATGCTGTTATGTGACTGATACTATATTAACCAGCATTAATATTTACATAACAGCTTTCAGTTGTGTTATATAACTTTGTGTTTGCTGCGAGACTTCTTCATTTACTTTTATAGTACAGTTCTTGTACTGATACATTTCACTCATGGCTACATGGCTATATTTTGTCTCATGCAGGTGTGAGATTATGCCCATGTTTGTGGTTCAGTGATGCATCTGTCTATGTAGGCAACATGTTAAGTCGTGATGCTGATGCATATGTTGTTCCAGAATTTCAATAATGCTGCAGCCGTCTGAGATCGTGTTTGTTGTCGTGTCTCAGGTGGTTCTGATCAATGCAGTGAAGGACGTGGCTAAAGCTCTGGGTGACCTGATCAGCGCCACGAAGGCTGCGTCCGGCAAACCTCACGACGATCCCGCCATGTTACAGCTCAAGAACTCTGCTAAGGTAAAGACACTCAGAGCAGGATCATCTCAGTCATCCACTCATCCAGTCGGTCTCCGCCTGAGGCCGTTAATAACTGATCTCAGTCAAAATGATTATTATGGGCTGCCAGACAATGTTAGGTGACCTGAAATCAGGAGTCAGTCTGTTTGACCTACAAAGTGAAGAACTGCTAATGATTTACACTCAGATTGGTGGTGTTATTGTTAACTAAGACTAAAGCTAAAACTGCACAAACATTTTTTTAAAAGAAACATTGAAAATGTTTTCGGTGATAGAAATAAAATGTAAATAAAATATCAATATTAGAGTAAAAGCTTAAACTTAAAAAACTTTCACATGGATGCTAAGGCAACATTTCTCATTTTAAATACTAATAAAAATTATAAAATCATATAACAGAATTACTAAAACTAAAAACTAACATTAAAATGAAAACCGAAATATGATAACTACTTAACATATTATAACTCGTATAAGAAAAAACAAAATAACGCTTACTTTTGAATACCTTAACCACCCACCTAGAGAAATAGTGTATTTCCTATAGTATATTAGTTACATGGATATTTTAAGCATATGGTATAACTATAGTTCACAATAATTCATGCTATTTTTCTGGTAATTGATTAATTTAATCGTTAACAAGCTCTTAGTGCTTTTTATTTTTTGTTTTTAGGTAGTGTTTTTCCGAAAGAGCCGTTCATAGATTGTTGTTTTAAAAGTTTGAGGTTATATTATTCTAAGTTATAATACTGGCTACCTCCATATTATCATCCTTTCTGTACTTGTTTCGTGTATATATTATTCTCCTTTTGATTGAAGGCCTTTACGCACTGTCTCTATCCATAACATCTAGAGTCATAATGCGAAAATGTGTCAAGATTTCCGATGTGGATTGTGTCTGTGGGATCAGGTGATGGTGACAGAATGTGACGTCTCTACTGGAATACGTGAAGGCCGTGTAGGACTAGGCCCCTAAAGCACCACTGCACTAGAGGCCAACCATATAGGCACATCAACAAGAGCTGGCTGTAAAAAAAAGAGACCCCTACCCACTGAACGGTGCCTGGAATATTCACAGCCGTTTACCTCAATACAATACCGTGAAAAGTATATCTTAATATAAAGTCCACTGGATAAGAATCACCATCATAATGGTTTGCTGTGTTCCGGGTGTTCAGCATTCCAGATCCTCCTCCAATCCCGCCACCTCAGAGGAGTTCATCATCTTCATTACCAAAGTGCATCACAACGTGTCCACGGCGAAATCAGTGGCCTGCTGGGAACCTCTTCCTTCAGATGATGTGATCGCCACCGCCTAACCTTAGGCAAACATGCCATCGCTGACATTCCTCAGCTCTCAAGTTCACACCACGTCTCATTCACACCTTGCATATTACTGCATATTAATGACTGCATAGCCACTTCATAAGTGGCATATCATATGAATCTAATTTTTCCTTAAATCTTTAAATTGCATGCAATTTGTAAAACTATTTCATTTATATGACTTTTATTCCAAATTATTGCTTCTGTAAGCAAAATTCAGCTATTTCAAAATAATCAACAGATTGAATCGATTGTAATTATGCTAAAACTCAAAATTGCATTGTTATAGATATAATAATATATACTTTTTTTGTTTTTTTTTTTAATAAAGAGTTTAACATCGTATCTAAACGTGGTTGTGCTACATGCAACTTAAATTCAACAAATCGGTGCTGTCAGCTAAAAATTTAAATTAGTTATAGACAATGTTCCGTGTGGAGGGATATAATTTAGAAAAGCATGTAAAAATCATTTCCATATCATTTATTTAGTGAGTTTAATATTAAAATTAAAAAAATGGAAAGTAGTCATATAGAATGAGTGTTCAAACTTTGACTTCTAGTGTATATGTGTTTCTGTTAACCTGAAGTGGAAATCTTTTTTCTGCTGTGTTGTTCAGCAAGCGGCATTCCACCCGGAGGTGAAGCGAGACGTTCAGGATCGAGCGCTGCGCTTCGGCTCGGAGTGTGCCACAGGATACCTGGGTCTGCTGGAGCACGTGCTAGTGGTGAGTGTCACACACACACACACACTCCTTTAGTCGGGTCGTTAGGGTTAAAGCTGTGTGAAATAACTGCTGCAGCCTTTGGTCCTGTGATTTTAGGGGCACGCTGAAATGTCACATATTTCACAAACTCACAGTATGTTTGTCACTCAGTGGGTCAGTGACTGAAATATTTGTTTAAAATGTATTAAAGGGTAGTTAAAATAAGATAAAACAGAGGTAGTTATATATGTTTTATTTGTAAAGTACATTTGAGTTGTCGAATGTGGGATGTTGAGATCGTAATGAGGTAAAGTGTAGATCGTTGGTATGCAGGACTGAGAAATTCATTTTAAAGTTTACCTTCATGTGTTTTCTGTTTTCTCTGTGTATGTGTGGGTTCGCTGTGATAGCCGGTGAGTTAAAGGTGACTGATAGTGCATGTGAATGTGTGTGCTGAACTGCACAACCTCTTAACATGACTCAAAAATTACATAATATAATGTGTGCTGCAGTGCTTATCAACTGGTGGGTTGCAGATCTTTATTTATTTCCATTTCCATCTTTTTTTTTTTTGCACCATTTTGACTTTGTCTTTTGTCATGTATAATCTGTAGACTCTCATGACAAAAAAAAATGTTTCATAGAGTTCATATTTTACAGATATTAGCCAGTTTGTCTAATTGTCAAATCTTCTAAAAATCCA
Source organism: Sinocyclocheilus anophthalmus (assembly GCA_018155175.1). Taxonomy (NCBI): domain Eukaryota; kingdom Metazoa; phylum Chordata; class Actinopteri; order Cypriniformes; family Cyprinidae; genus Sinocyclocheilus; species Sinocyclocheilus anophthalmus. The sequence goes on along the minus strand of JADLZN010005135.1, from coordinate 149,446 downwards.
CCAGCCAACAAAGCTTGGTACAAAGCATTAAAAAAAAAAAACACTGCAACCATTTCATTGAGGAAACAGAAATTTGACATGAATCCTGATAAATTGTTATTTTTGCAAATCATTAATTCGCACTGTATGTCTGTTGTCTTGAAGTAAAACCACTGGTAAAATCTATTAATGTAGTAACTGGTGTGATTTCATTATCATGGTCCTTTTCAAGAGAGTGACATTTAAATGCATTCTGAGACCTATATTAATAGCATCTTGATTAGTCGAAATGCTTTGTTTACAGGTTCATTTGTTAAAGTTTTCAGATAAACTGAATGAAATGTCATTGAATGGTTTGCAGAAGCATTTAACATTTTGCCATTTCCAACATTTTAGAAGCTTCACTAGTGATCACATATTTTCCTTTGTAATTGTGTGTGTGATTGTGTGAGTGAGTGAGTGAGTGGTGTGTGTACCTGGTCTTTTCACTTATTGGGACCAATGTCCCCACACAAGAGTAGTATACTAATAATTTTGACCTGTGGGGACATTTTTTGGTCCCCATGAGGAAACAAACTTATAAATCACACAGAATGGAGTGTCTCCTGTGAGGGGTAGGGTTGGTGTACGGCAATAGCACATACAGTTTGTACAGTATAAAAACCATTATGCCTATGGAATGTTCCCATAAAACATGGAAACACAGTCCTGCGTTTATTGTCATATTGGTCACATTAGTTTTCCATTGATCGTTTATGAACATCTATTCATTCCAAATATAGGCTGGTCACCTGACATCTAAAGAGGAATGCACCCCAGTCTCAAAACAAAGTCATGAATGACTGGAACAGTTTGAGAAATGCATTGGTCAAAACATGGGAACTCTGAAGAGAGAGACAGACAGACTGTCTTTTTTGTTTTTTTCTGTAGGGTTGATATAGACAGACAGCATGTTTTTGTGTTGTGTGTGTGTGTGTGTTTTGGGTGTGTGTGTGTGTGTGTGTGGGTGCGTTCTTCTGGTATTTTTCCGTGGTCAATTCCCAGCATTCCTGCTCATGGCCAAGTCTTTACTTAGCCGTCTGTCCCAAACGAACAGCTCTGCTAATGCCACGCACCTGTTCCACTGTCACCAGCACCACCCTGGAGGACACGCCGAGGACACACACACACACCTCAGAAATTACTAGATTAGTGTCTTCTAGTTGACCGCATGAGTGTCTAACAGCAATGAACTGTTTGTGAGGAGTTGAATATGTCATCAGATTGATTTAACCAGCTCTTATTTAGGATGTTTTAATGCTCTCATGTGATTGAAGTCATGTGATCTCTATCCACAGATCATTCAGAAACCAAGTCATGACCTTAAACAGCAGCTGGCACACTTCTCCAAACGTGTGGCCGGTTCAGTGACGGAGCTCATACAGGCTGCGGAGGCCATGAAAGGTACGACAGCGACCTGTGTGTGTCATGTTTCTCAGTACACACACTCTACTCTTCTGGCTGCAGGGCTCTAGATCTAGGGCTTCTCTCGTACTTCTTGCCCTCTTGTCCTCTCCATCAGCTCAGGTCAAGTATCCAGTTCTGCATCATGAGCAGGGAATCCAAGCAGGATTTATCAGGATAATCCACTGAAAGTGATCTGAGAGCTCGGGGTGATAATACCCAGACCCCCATTTAACACATGATGAGAGACAAGGAGAATCTCAGACAGAGTGTGTTTGTTGTTGTGTGTGTTTTTGTGTGTGTGTGTGGTGTGGTGTGGTGTGTGTGTGTGTGTGTGTGTGTGTGTGTGGTTGTTGTTTGTGTTTTTGTGTGGTGTGGGTGTTGTGGTGTGTGTGTGTGTGTTTTTGTTTGTGTGTGTTTGTTTGGGTGTGTGTGTGTGTGTGGTGTGTGAGAGAGAGAGAGAGAGAGGACTTAAGTAAATAGATGATTCATACTAAGGGACATTTGTGTAAAAACAAACAAAAAAAGAAGGAGGAGAAGTAATATAAAAGGAAGGTCTTTCTACCTATCTATTGTTAGATCAAAAATATATTTAATATAATTGAGATACACGTCTACTGTTTTTTGTCCTTTCGTTTTATTTGCACATCAGGAAAATATTTCCATTTATGAATTTATACTACCGTTCAAGGTTTGTGTGGGTCAGTGTGATTTTTATTTTTATTTTTTTTTCTCTCTTTTATCATCCAGGATGCATGAATTATCCAAAATGACTGAAAATGTTTTCAAGTTCTGTTTCAAATAAATGCGTGTCGCTTTTTCAACATTCTATTAATCAAGAGGCCAAAAAATGTATCATATTTTTCCACAGGTAAAATAATCAGTGTAATAGAAATTTATGTTCTGAATAGATCAGTGACTACGACGACGGGAGTACTGAAGTCGGAAATACAAGCGTTGATCGACGGCAGAAATAACTGGTCCGGTTTGAAACATAATAATAAGGCCACGATTTAACTGTTGTGGAATGGCCCTTTGGTTGCCAAAATGACTTGTTCTGGGTCAGATAAAAAGGCAGGGGGTCACTTGTGACATAAAGACTCTTTCAAAAACCTAAAATAATCTTACTAACCCCGAAACTTGCGTGTGGGAACGGGGGTAGTTAGGTAGGTCCGTGCGAATACTAATAATTCTGAATAAGTTTTTTGTTGTTGTTGTTAATAAGCAAAGAGGGTATTTTGCATTCTGATACTACAATAATTAAACCAACCCTATTTTTTATTTCAAGAAGGGAAGAAAAACATTTACAAAATATTGTAGAATCTGTTGTAAAATTATTCGCACACCATTTAGAACCTCAGGATTTATAAAAAGAACCACAGATGATCGAAAATCCAAATCCAAAACTGTAGAAAGTGTTTAAATCAGAGAAGAAGAATGGAGGAAGGCTAAGATATAGCATTAGTTGTTTTATTACAGGTACACAGCACAATCCCACACATGAGTTTGATTGGTTACAATGCTTTCTTTAGGTACCGAGTGGGTCGATCCTGAGGACCCGACTGTCATCGCCGAAAATGAGCTGCTGGGAGCCGCAGCTGCCATTGAAGCTGCCGCTAAGAAACTAGAGCAGCTCAAACCCCGAGCCAAACCCAAGGTGAGGAAACGTTTACCCACATCCCTCAGGAGCAGCTTAACTGCTTGACATTTTACATTCAGCTTGGAAAATCACACTCAGTGCTCATATATTCTGAAGCGGATGTTCCTGATTATTATGTGACATTTGTGTAACTATTCCTGTTTGCATTGCCCAGTTTGGATTTGGATTTAAGGTAACACAAATGATATGAATTATGAATGCAGCATGAATGACCTCATCATCATCTTCATCTATACTGGAATGAAAAACCATTGTGATGATGTTCATACACATTTGAAAAACCTTTAAGATCAGTCCCAATGTTCAGACAGTGATGGAAATGAATTTTGCTCTGTTCTGATCAACAGGAAGCTGATGAGAGTCTAAACTTCGAGGAGCAGATTCTGGAAGCAGCCAAATCCATCGCTGCAGCCACAAGCGCTCTGGTCAAAGCTGCATCTGCCGCTCAGAGAGAGCTGGTGGCTCAAGGGAAGGTAATGAACGTGCCTCGATGAACATGCTGTTGAAGGAAACTTCATCCAGAATGCCCAGAAATGCTGTACTTTGTTCAGACAGTAATGCATTTCTCTCTCTCTGTCAGGTCGGGGCGATCCCAGCAAACGCAGTGGATGATGGACAGTGGTCACAGGGTCTCATTTCTGCTGTAGGTCACTGTTACAAGTAGAGCTAGAAGAGCTTTTGAGCTTAAAGGGTAGTTCACCGACCTCAAAAATAAAAATTCTGTCATTTTTAGTCATATCAGCTCTCATATCATTATAAACACAAATGAAGGTATTTTGAGAGTAGATGATGACAGAATGTGAACTAGCACTTTAACTTTCTCAGTTTCTTCTAAAATATATTTCGATATAGTGGTTTTTGATGAGGTGGATGTTTAACATATTTTGTCCATGAATTCATTGGCTCTAGGCGCGTATGGTGGCTGCAGCTACTAACAACCTGTGCGAAGCGGCTAACTCTGCTGTTCAGGGTCACGCCAGTGAGGAGAAACTCATTTCTTCAGCCAAACAGGTGGCAGCATCCACCGCTCAGCTGCTGGTGGCCTGTAAGGTCAAGGCTGACCAGGACTCCCAGACCATGAAGAGACTGCAGGTCAGTGTGTGTGCGTGTGTGTGATACTTACATGAAGTCATTTTTGAGTTACATGTTTTGAAAGACTCTTGTATTAGGTTATTAAAAATGTGTATAGTAGTAATAGTGGAAGTCAGATTGATCCTAATTGGATTCAATACAATTCACAAAAAAACTAGTCCATGAAAAAATAATCCAATAATAATAGTAATCCTTTAATACTAATACTGACTTCTCACAAGGGCTGGGCGGTATGGGCAAAAATTTATATCTTGGTATTTTTTGGCTGATTTGCTATATACTGGTATATATATCGGGATTTTTCGTTTTTGTATTTGTATTTTAAAAAATCTGTATTTAATATATATATATTTTACTTACCGCCAAATGTTGTCCAACAACAAAACAATACATATTAAAGGCTATGAAAACAATAAGTGATGTACCCCTGTAAGCCGTTATATATGGGCATAAAAGGTAAATTTGTGTTAGGCTATTTTGATTACCCCATTACAGTCACTTTACAGTCGGTGCTATCATAAAAATAGACTTACTTGAATGTTTAAAATTCTACATGTCATGTTTATTGTCCAACTACAAATATTTCATCGAAATGCATTGGCGGAAATCCCGGGGGGGGGACAGGACCCCCCCATCTGAGGGTTGTCCCCCCTAAAAATATGATTAAAAAACCACGCTGTGTTGGTAATAACATTGTTTTATACTTTAAATAATTGTGTAAGTAGTAAAACAACACAAATTAGGCAAAAATGTGTTTTAAGTTTAGAAACATTTTGAGTCTCCCCCTCAAAATGTTTAGGTTTTTATTAACCCCCCACAACTGGTTTACGGGAAATTTACTGAATTAGCCTTTAGCGCGGGGGGCCCATCAGCTCAGTCTGTGTCCTCTGCTATATTTTCAGATGCGCTCGTATCAAATTACTGTATATCGATATAAACTGTATTGCCTCATATCGAATCGCTTATAAAGAAAATATCGATGGGGTAAGGGGGGTCGGTAGGCGGAAAACCCGAAATAAACCCAGGCGGGGGGCCCAGCCCTACTTCTCACATTAAAAAAAAACATGAAAACATATTTTAGGCTAAGAGGGGTGGGAACTGTATGGGTTGGTTTTCAACATACTGTGAAATAATGTACACATATTGTTTTTTTTTTTAATGTTTTTTTTTTTTTTTCAACAATAATAGCCAAACATCACACACATATAGTATAGGACCTTTATGTGTAGGAAGTTTGTGTTTTTTTCAGATAAAATACTATCAAATGCCTACTTTTGAAGCCGCCCGCCAACATTGCAATAATAATAGAAATTTTGTAATTTTCTATGTAAAAAAGTCACTAAATTATAATATGTATAATTATTGGGTGAAGAGGGGGAGTATCATAGGTTACCCAAGTATGTGCTCAGACAGTCCGATGGTCAAATGACCTGCGCGGTCCTGACATGAGTGTTTTAAAGGCAAGTGAAGCCGGGGTGCGTTAAGTTAAGATTATTTAGTTAAGTGATTTCCACTTTGATAAAAAAATTTTTTTTTAACAAACATGATTAATGTAACCATTTAAAGAAAAAAGGCTGTTTTGTTATAGCTTTTAGAGCAAGGGCGCCGCCATCTTGCATTACCACCACGTGTGACGTCACGGGGTTGGTTCGCTCCGATGGCCAGTGAAGTACTAGATTAAATTTATCTAATTATTAATCATGTTTGTTATATATTTATTAATCAAAGTGGAAATCTTGACTGACTGCTTCATTTCCACTTTAAAACCCCATCTTTTCCTCCTGCAGTGGTCTGACACAAATAAACAATGAGGAGTTAGTTGTTGTGTGTCCACCTCTCAACAAAGCCTTTAAATATTCAGTGACACAGTGAAACCCACTGCACCCCTCCTGCCTCCAGTCAGACAGCTGTTGCCCTGCACAGGGTGAAGGCTGAGGTTTAAATTTAAAACCTAATAACCCTGAGATCACCATTATATCTTCCAGTCACGATAGACACCATTTTGAATTTGAACACATATGAAACGTATAAAAAGCTGGTTCTGAGCAAATCAGTAACGTGATTAGTTAGCTGATGCTGCATGCTGTTTTGTCATGCAGTGACATTCAGACATACAGTATATGTATATATCTATGGTATCGATTTTGCAGTCTCCTGTGCTCTGTCCTAGACTGAGGAATCTCTGGTAAAGCTCCATGTTTAGTTTAGCTGTGTTTTAGCCTTGCAGCAGTGAGATAAATGTAATGCTGGAGCAGGAATAGATGCAGTTCCATCATCTTGTCTTACACACTCCAGCTGTCTGATGTGTAATGTGCACTGATGAGTGCTTGTGATAGCAGTGCTGATGAGGCACTGTGGAGAGCTGCTGGGAGGCTTCTGCATTTTATATAAATGGTCCTCAGTCTCAGGAATTAGATTTATTATATCGATTTACTGTTCTAAAAAAAAGTCAATGTACGTTTGTTTATTAAGCTTTGGGACATTAATAACAAAGTTATGAAAAGCAAGTTATTGTAACAGCTGGATAATTTGTCTCGTTCTGTTAGAAACACTAATGTACTGTTGAACACACTCCTTTAAATATGAATGCAAATTGATAATTATAGATTATAACTAGTGATGAACAGATCAAGAAATTTGTCAAATATAGGATGCTGTCATTAACCAATGCAGATTGTGTCATAGTTATTTTAAAATCATTAGTATGTACCCAATCATTCCTTTGCTACCGCCTACATTACTCTGACCAGTCATAACTTGGTGCTGACTTCAAACCAATCACATTTTGTTTTACAGTCAGAGTAACAGATGACAGTATTTTGACTGATCTTTTGATATATAAGTTAGTGGCACTCTCAGAAGATCAAACTTGTGTCACTCATCCACTAGTTTTATTCACAGAACTGCACCTGCTCTGTGTCTGTCTGCCTTTCTCAATAAAATAAATTGTCATAGTTGGTCAGTTTTTCCAGATATAGCAGGTCTGTTTTTACCTGTGATATACTTCCCCTTCGGCACCATCCTACTTCTGCTGTTATCAGTCTGTCCATGAGAAAAGTCTTATTATCTGCACAAAATTAGATGTAGCACCAGCAGTATCTGGTGAATCCAAATTGTTTCAATAGAGCTGTGCACAGTAATGTAAAATGTCTTCTGTGGCAGCAGTGCAGAATATCTTGGCTATGCTAGTTTGTGTATAAATTGCAGGCCAGTCCTTCCTCTTACAGAAATAAATCGGACTCTTGACAGCTGAACACACTCAACCCTAAATCACACCTTCAGCCGTGTACAATGCCTCAAAAGGCATAAAAAATTAAAATATATTCCTGGAACGTTTGCCAAAGGATCGCCGGAGATGTGTTTGGTTCAGGCTGCTCTCTCCACAGCTGCATTTCCTTATAAAGCCATCCCTAGAATCCAGACACATGCAGAACCTTCCTACAAACATCTCGACTTCAAACCTCTGCTTGTTAAAATTTACTTCACTGGGTTCTTACATAACTGTCATGATTCAGCTTTTGATAATGTGGATGGTCCAAAGTTTCCACAGGTTTGCATTGACTTGTAATTGTACTTGTAGCCACAAAATAAAGTAGTTGTAGTTGTACTTCTAGCTGCTAATTAGTATTTGTTTTTGTAGAGCACTTGTAGCCTCAAATTATAGTTGTACCTGTAGATGTAATTCTAGCCACAAATTAAAGTGTGTGTGCTTGTAGTTGTACTTCTAGCTACAAATTAAAGTTAATGTAGTTGTAAGTACTTGTAGCCACAAAATTAAAGTAGTTGTTGCCACAAATTAAAGTAGTTGTATTTGTAATGTACTTGTAGCCACAAATTTAAGTAGTCATGGCCACAAATTAAAGTCGTTGTATTTGTAATGTACTTGTAGCCACAAATTTAAGTAGTCATAGCCACAAATTAAAGTAGTTGTATTTGTAGAGTACTTGCAGACAAAAAAATTAAATAGTTGTATTTATAATGTACTTGTAGTCACATATTAAAGTAGTTGTATTTGTAGCCCTAAATTAAAGTAATTGTACCTGTAGTTGTACTTCTAGCCACAAATCAAAATTTCCAAGGGGGCTGCCATGTGAGAATACAGTGCACATGTAAATGCACCATGATGAACACCAAGACAAGAGCAATTAAAGAATGCTTTAATACTAGGAATCAGCCCCGTTACCTTGGCATTACTGCAGTATCTCATATTTGAACAGTGACAGTCATCTTTAGGTATTTCAAAGTAAGTTTGATGAGATTCAGTGTCTCAGCCTTCTTAAAGCAGAGAATTTGTACTTGTGAGCAGAATGTGTGTTTCATTGGGTTTTGTTGAATGCTGTGTAAAGTACTCTTGACATGTCTTTTCTTTCTTTAGGCCGCAGGTAATGCCGTCAAGAGGGCATCAGATAACCTGGTGAAGGCGGCTCAGAAGGCTGCGTTTGAGGCTCAAGATGATCAGGCTGTGATGGTGAAGAGCAAGATGGTGGGCGGTATCGCTCAGGTAAAGAGAATATCAGTTACAAGTCAAACACTAGCACATTTAGATGTATATGAACTGTGTGTTTTGTTAGAGCATTTCCAGCACAACAACTGACATTTTTCATATAGTGAATTAAAGCATGCAGTTCGTTACCTTCACTTTCATGTTTCCTGTCAAAGTTCATTGACACATGCAATGTTGTTTTAATGTTCATTTGTTAATTACTATAAACAACCAATTAATTTGTAACACATTTATTCAATTCGACATTGTAACTTCACTGTTTTGTGGGTAAATATAGAAAAATATTTTTATGGGTTTATCAAACATCCTTTGCATTCTTTGTATGGAATTAAGTATTTAACATTGAAGCTCAACAAATGAAATATCACTTATATGTACTTTATGTGGAACACCATCATTAATAGAAATGTAAATAGGAAAGCCAGCAAAAGGCTTGTTTGCATGTCTGAGGCACAAATAGCTGTATTGTTAAATGATTGCATTTCCTGTGCATTTTGATGCAGTTCGTTGCACCTGTCTTTTGTCTTTATAAACTGTAGAGTGTAACTGTAGAGTTTTTGCATCTAGATCTTGCATGCATTGTGGATTTTCATCTGTGTGTGTGTGCCCTCAGATCATCGCTGCTCAGGAGGAGATGCTCAGGAAGGAGAGAGAGCTGGAGGAGGCCAGGAAGAAGCTGGCCATGATCCGACAGCAACAGTACAAGTTCCTGCCATCAGAGCTCAGAGAGGATGGACAGGATCAGTGAGCTGCATCATAGACTAATCAATGACATTCAGAGTTTGAGAAAAGTAATTAATGATATGCAATGAGTAAAAAGTGAACTGTGTATCAGGATGTCTATTTTAAAAGTGTTTTGTTTATTTCTGTCACTTTTTTGAGAATTGCCATGCCAGCTTTATTGTTTTGTTGTATTTGGATAATATGCAGCATATACAAATCCTGTTTATTTCTCCTAATAGCTCTAATCCATTGTTTTTTTCATTTCTAAGATGAATTAGAGAGCATGTGTTTTGAAGCTCGTGATCAATGGCAGGTTCCAAACATTGTTTGTTACTCTTTTTTCAGAGAAAACATTTGAACTTTCCAATGTTTCCTTTTTTTTTTTGTTTTTTTTTTTTTTTTTTGTTATGGCAATTTGGACCAGTGTGCAATGTTAACTTTGCGTTTAAAAAACAATTCAGAGAGAAACCTATCAGTTTCTAAATAAAAGGGGAGAACTACAGACACTTTTGACCAATGTTACAAATAGTATCCTCCGTTAATGTTTTTGCCGCATAAATTTTGCTTTAATTGGTGATAACGTTGGGTCGCGAGTACTGGTTATTTTCTTCGAGGAGGTGATGAATAACGGGGTATGATAAATCAATAAGAAAAGTACCAAGGGTACTATTGACGCCCTGTTGATAGGGAGATCAGGTTTTATAAGGAAGGAAAGTAGGAGGTGGATTCTGTTTTTTTTTTCTTGCTGTTGTACAACAATTTAATGTTGTAATTTACTGATGTAATGCCCTCACAGATGTAGACAAGACAATATTAGATTAAAAAAGATTTGTAACAAGAATTGGTTAATTACCATGGTTGTTTATCAAATAATAATCAGAGTTATTATAAAGAACTGTTTTTAAGAAATTATAAAGACTGTTATTAATAGATCAAATATATAAACCATTTAAGTTTTCACCGTTACTGCCTTTCCTGTTGCATTCAGTATATTCTGAATCTTGCCTGCTTTTATATTTTATAATTGTGTATTTATCTGTTATCAGTTTCTCACCTAAAATAAGCAAACTCACTTAGTCGATGTGTTTAACTAAAAACTCATAAATTCACTGTTTTGCAAATATCTCCCATTGCATTTGTGTGTTTTTTTTCTTTTTTTACAAAGATGCTGGTGTTGGAGGGCTTACTTGCATAGGCCGGTAACACGAGTAACATAATTTATGAACATTTTGTCATACTTAAAATATCTGTACTTCGTGTGCATTCAAATATCAAGGTGAATAATTATTTGCTTATCTACAGAGATTCGTATTTAATCTAGACTTAAACTGAGAGTGTATCTGAGTTCAAAACATTACCAGGAAAGCTATTCCAAAGTTTAGGAGCAATATATGAATGTCTCTACGTCCTCCTGTGGTGCTATTCTAAAATTGAAATGATATGATATGATATGATCAGAATTTCTATAAGAACTGCTGCATTTGAACCACATGCAGCTTGTTTATGGAGACGGTGGGACATCCAGCCTGCACTGTACATTACAAAAATCCAGTCTTCCGGTGATAACCCATGAACTAGCTTTCTCTATCAGGGACAAAGAAATGGTAACAGAAATATTCCAGTAGTAGAAGAATGCTTTCTACAAAACTGGAAAAGTGGTTTTAAAAAATTTGCTGCCAAGTGTGACACTGTAGAGAAGGTAACGGCAATCATCTTATCATAAATAACATGCTTACAGCTTATGTTTAAAAGTTTTTGCGTCAATTATTCCTCTTTTTTTTTTTGGCACAAATCTGAAAAAAAGGCTTAATTTTATCTTGATACTGCATGTAATATCCTCTCACTTTCAAATTAAGTAGATATAGTTCACGATTTAAAACTTACAAACTGTGCCTTCGATGTCATTCCATCTCATCTTCTAGATGTTGTTGGCCCAACGATTGTATGTATTATAATTATAAATAGTAGTCCAGCCAACGCTATAGTTCCATCCTGCCTAAAGCATGCAGTAATACACCCTCTTTTCAAAAAACCTACACATTTAAATATTTATCATCTGATTTTTTAGTTTTCTTTTTTAGCAAAAATATTAGAGAAGCTGTATCAAAAACTGATCTTTTTTTTATTTTTATTTTTTTTATAAAAATCCGTTTTTGATCACTTTGAGTCTGGTATTAGGTCAAATACGTACTGAAACTGCCCTTTTAAAAGTAAAGAATGACTTGATGCTTGCAGCCGACTCAGGAAAGGGTGCAATTTTGATTCTCCTTGATCTTACAGCAGTAATTGATTTGACACAATTGATCACTATATTCTTTTAACGCGATTAAGACAATGGGCAGGCATTCAGGGAAATGTTCTTAAATGGTTCTGTTCTTATTTAAAGGACAGAAGTTCTGTAATTCAATTGTGAAATCATTTCTGTGATTCTGCAGTTTGTTTTTGTGGGGTTCCCCAGGGATCAATTTTGGGGCCCATTCTATTTTCTATATACATGTTTCTGTTTGGTTCTATCTGTCAGAAATATAATATTGGATATCATTGTGTAGACGGTGCACAATTGTACCTTCCATTGAAAACAGATGATGGATTAAATGATCTGATGAACTGCCTGTATGAGATTAAATTATTAGATGGCACAGAATTTACAATTAAAGAACTTAAAATTAAATGAGGCAAAACAGAATGCCTAATAATTGGTTCTATTAGGCCATCTGTGCACATGTTAAACTGGGTCCTGTTGCCTCAAATGAAACCTGGGAGTGGTCTTTGACTCTGAGTTTAAAATGGATAAGCAGGTAAAATCGGTGGTTAAGGCTGCTTACTTTCATTTAAGAAATATTTTAAAAATAAAACAATTCCTATCGCTTGCTGATTTGAAACAGGTTATGCAGGATTTTATCATGTCAATACTCTAACTCTGTACCTGGGGCTTCCTGCTCTTTTGTTGAATCGTCTTTTACAAAATGCAGCAGCTACTGTAGGCTTCTGACTGGGACTAAGGCAGGTCAGTGTTTCCCCTATGTTAGCCTCGTTGCAGTGGCTAACAGTCAACTTTAGTGTCCAGTTTAAGGTTTTATTGTATGTTTTTAAAGCTTTGCATGGCCTAGCACCTGAATACATTTCAGATATGATTCAATTTCACTGTACGACTCGGCCATTAAGGTCTTCACAAAAATTGCTGTTAAAGGTCTCTAAATCTTGCTTAAGTCTAAAGGGGACTGTGCTTTTTCTGTTGCGGCACACCGTCTTTGGAATAACCTGCCCCTGGAGATCAGATGCTGTATGACACTGGGTCATTTTCAATCTCGTTTAAAAGGGCATCTACTCGCCCAAGCATTTGGTCGAGCTTGTTATTGAATATTTTGGTTGTCTTGAGTTTTAAATGTTTTTATGTGAAATGTTGTTTTTGTTTTTTTGTCGTCTTGTTTTTCTAAATGGTGTTTTTAATGGAAAGCACTTTGGCCAGCCTAATAAGTTTTTAAATGTGCTACACAAATAAACAAACTAACAAATGTAAAGCTAACTGTCATCAGCATAACAATGAAAGCTTTGTTTCATGATAACATTACGTAAAGGGAGCATGAACAATGAATACATGAGGACCTAAGACTGAGCCTTGTGGTACCCCATATACTTAACTTGTTTTATGTTTGACAATTCCTCATTTACACACAAAATGGTACTGATCTGAGAATCTGAACATGCCTGCCCACAAATGCTAATGTAATCTTCTAGTGTTTTTGACATAAATCAAAGTTTTGAGATGGTTCTACAATTAACCAAAACGAAGTTGTGCCTTCTTTACAAGCGGTTTAATAACTGCAAGCTTGAAAATCCTTGGAACATGACCAAGCAGTATTTCTCATTTGCCTTGACACTTAAATACATTTCTTGTTCTTTCAAAAACTGCGAACACAAATTGAGCATTTTATGCCATGTGTTTGTAAAGAAAGTACTAGCATTCAAAAACCATCACAATGTCAATATAACGCACCATTGAACACAGTAGGCAAATTATATGACTGAAATCGGTGGGAAGAGGAAATCATTGTCCAGGCAGTGAAAGTGGTTTTTGAGAACATTACCTTTAAGTCATAAGTCATACAGCATATTGTAGAGATTAAAGAAACTCTATAGACAGAGTGTTTAATGTAGTTAATGTACATCAGTTGTTGCTTTTTTTCCTAGGGTGCTTGAATAATCCTGACCTCAGTATAACTGGAGAATGAGGATTCAGAGCCTCCCAAACATGGACAAAATCACAGGGTCAAATGCAGAGCCCATTCAGCAGGACGAATCAGAGCAGGGGGACGTCACTCTCCCAGAGACTTTAGAGAAGTTTCCAAAAAAGACCAGCGTTCCTCTGGAGAGGATTCCAGCCGCCTCTCTGCTGTGCACTCAGCTTTGTCCGTCTCTGCCTCCACTCTCTGAACAAGCTCTCCTCTTTCTCCTCGGCTGCTAGCAGAAACCCAGGAAATCAACCATGGAGGCCATCAAGAAGAAAATGCAGATGCTGAAGCTAGACAAGGAGAATGCCATAGATCGTGCAGAACAGTCCGAGATAGACAAGAAAGGTGCAGAGGACAAATGCAAACAGGTAAATGGATTGAATCTGGTGAACTGAAAACAGGTTATCAGACTAGACTTTTTTCTGTAGGTCCATCCATGTTTCTGTTGTTTTCCATCTGTGTCTAATTGAACTCTCTGTTAAACTGGGAAAAGTGGACTAGAAAAAGTATGAGGAAAATTGCCTAAGCAGTGATATAAATATAAGTAAGGTGTTTTTTCCCTGAGTACTAAGTACAGAAATGGTATCGTTTGACCTTTCCTTTGACCTTTCCTGTATATGTAGTGTGTATGAATCATCAGTAATCATCTGCTCAGTGTCTTCAACTCCAAAAACTGATGTTTAGGGTCCAACTTCTCTGATGAGTTGAATTATTTTTAGTCTTGTTCCTTAAGACCCATCAATCAGGACTAACTGAAGTGGCCCATGCCAAATATAGTAGTGTAGATATGTTAGTATATTTAAGTAGGTATACTTGATAACAGCCATTTCATTAAGAGGCCCAGGCTGACAGGAACAACGTTTTCCACCGTTTGATTAAATGTGGCACAAATAACAGCACAATCGGGCCTGTCGCTTTAGATTTATTTGTTGACCGTGATGAATGAATTATTCCTGCTGATCTGTCATTGCCACTCTTGTCGTCCTCAGTCATTAATAGGCAATGTCAGTTATAACAGTTCTCCGTTTCACTAAAAGCCATCTTAATGAATGCTTCTTCACTGAGGACACTGCCGCTCTCCATAATGGAAGAGCAGCTGGCTTTCCCATGGGAGAAAAAGCATGTGAAACAGTTTTGTCGGTGCACGTGTAATATAATAATTTTTGAATCTCTGTATATCTAATTTATTAGAATTGGATTGGTTCCTTTCTCCAAGTTGATATGCTTCTGTAACTGATTTAATGCACTTTTGGTTTTTAACAAAGATTAAATCACGTTATTTCTTGAAAGCCTGTTCTGATGACCCAGCTCCATCTATTCTTGTCCCAAGGCCTTTGTTATTGCACACCTGTTGGTCACCACACATGCTGTCCTTGATCTTTTTTTGTCCCACTGCACCTTCATGCAATTGTTCAACATAACAGGATCAAGGCTTTGTACCATCTGGAGCCACCGGGCTGCGTTTGACGCCAAAGCCGCGATGCTTCTCATAACTGTCCCGGCAAGGTATCCGTCATGAGTGCATTGCTTTGAACCCGTTCACTTGTTCTGTCATCCACCGTAGCTATTTTACACTTCTCAGTTTATGAGCTGGCCAAAGTGGGCTCTATTTTTGCAGCCGGCATTATCTCGTTTCCATATGCAGCAGCCGACTGTCCCGCTGGCTCACAATAAATAGAGGCTGGTTTATGACACTAAGCTATGTGTGGTGGTTTACTTGACGTGTGTTAATGGGGTGGGTGGGGGTGACCAGCAGCTGCTGCAACTCTCTGCTTTAACATAACTTTGCTGTTTATAATTGTCTCCTCATGCCTTCGCCTAAATGAGCCCGGGATTTACATATCATCATTTATCATCAGTGTAGGAATGGTGGACACATTACTTGACGAGTAGCGATCTTCCAAAATATGGAGAAACAAAAGTTTCTAAAAGAATTTCTACCCTGACTTTATCCTTCACTACTCTTTCTGTAGTATTCCAATCAAGCATCGAGAACCTGCTCAAATAAATCCTTTCGAATAAAGCTAGTCAAAACAGTTTCCTATATCCTTAATGGCATCATTTGACTGTATTCAGTGCTTAATGTGTGTGTTTGTGTGTGCAGCTGGAAGAGGAGCTCTTGGGCCTGCAGAAGAAGCTGAAGGGTGTGGAGGACGAGCTGGACAAATACTCCGAATCACTGAAGGACGCTCAGGAGAAACTCGAGCAGGCCGAGAAGAAGGCCACAGATGTGAGTAACACACAAATCATTAAAGATTCAACGCATCTCTCAGTCACACCTTGTTTGAGATGGTATGTATGCACTATTAGACACTACAGTTCAAAATTCTGGGGTCAGTAAGGTTTTTAAAGACAACTGTAGAGGGTACTTTATCAAGGAGCATTCTTGATCCAAGTGATAGTAAGACATCTATTAAAGATTTCACACGTTTTCAAATAATGTAAAACTTCTTTTTACTATCAAGTGTTTCCAACATTGATAATGAATCAGCATATTATAATGGTTTCTGAAGGATCATGTGACTGAAGATTGGAGTAATGATGCTGGAAATACAGCTTCGCATCACAGAAATACATTACAGTTTTACAATTTATTACAGTAGAAAACAGTTACTTTAAATTGTACAAATATTTCACAATTAAATATAAATAAATAATACTTCACGCCAAAAAAAATTAATACAAGTTTGTAAAACAGTATAAACCCTGACGGCCTCATTTGAAGGTTAACTATTTTGTATTAATCCACAAAGGCATATTTGGGGTGTCATATTTCACACATCGTACTTACAAGAAAATATATATTTCGCAATTTTTTTTTTTTTTTTTTTTTTGAAATTGAGGCCCTATGGTAGACAGGGTCACTACCAAATCATATTAGTGACCCTGGAGCACCAAAGCAGTGTGGTATCGCTTGGGTATATTTGTAGCAGTAGCCAAAAATACATTGTATGGGTCATAATTATTGATTTTTTTTTAAATGCCAAAAATCATTAGGATATTAAGTAAAGACATGTTCCATGAAGATATTTTGTAAATTTCCTACCGTAAATATATCAAAACTTAATTTTTGATTAGTAATATGCATTGCTAAAAACTTCCTTATTTGGACAACTTTAAAGATGATTTTCTCAATATTAAATTTTTTTTGCATCCTCAGATTCCAGATTTTCTAATATTTGTATCTCGACCAAATATTGTCCTAATCCTAACAAACCTACATCAATGGAACGCTTATTTATTCAGCTTTTAGATGATGTATAAATCTCAATTTTGAGAAATTGACCCTTATGTTTTGTGCTCCAGGGTCACATATATGTTAATAACAATAACACATACATGCATACACACATATGTATGACAATGTTTCGCATTATAGTTGGGAGTGAGGAATGTGTTCAAACAGAACATCTAGAAAGGACAGGTTTCAGCACAGTCCTGTGGCTGTGGTCAGTATGATATGTGAAGCGGGTGATTGGGCCGGTCCTGTCGACAGCTGCTCTGTTGCTCGGGTGTCAAGCCCACCCACAGTATCAGATTCGGTAAACACTTCATAAACGCTGTCAGCACCTCACAGCGTCCCACCACTTCATCAAAGACCCTGCATTCTTATACTTGATTCTGTCTGTTTCATACAGGTTTAACATGACCTTTGACCTTTCCACACTCACACTGTCAATTCATTTAGATCTCAATATCCAATACTCTTCACCGATGACCAAAATACAAGCATGCTATACTTTATCTACAATACAATATAAGTACAAAAGATACAAATGGTACTTCCATGGTCTTTCTGGGCATGGCACCAAAGAAATATTATTTTTTGGACATGTAGTGCCATGGTATACTTTATCACAGTATTATCTAATACCTTTTCATAAATGTACTGAGAGCCATACTGTAAGGTCTGCAGTGTTAAATATTAGTATTTGTGCAATTCAGATCCGATAAATAGTCTATGGATGGTTCAAATAGCTCACAAATGTTAGACGACTCTTTGCGTACATTAGTGTGTTTGACTTCGAAAGGACTGCTTTTTAATTAGCATTTGTGCAGCCCTTTTCCCAATCCGTGAAGAACGATCCAACCCAGTGATGTGACTGGCCGTACAAAACCTCCATAAGATCATGTGTTTGGGAAGTGGAGCAAGAAATGTGCATATGCTAACTATCATGTGAAAAACAATTCAGCCACAGTTGAAATGCTTTCATCAGGAAACCTCTGTAGTTGCTTTGCTTCCAGTTCTTCCTCTGAAACACAAGGCTCTTTGACTGCGTGCTTCACTCGCTGCGTGTGTACTGTACACCATTAATACGTGGCCAAAAAAGGAGAAACATCAGAGGAAAGCAGTCATCTGTTTACAGTGAATGAGTTTCATTGAATGGGTTGGTCTAAGGACAGTAACGTCTGAAACATCCTGTTTTATGATTGCAATTAGTTTGAAATTCATCTGACTGGACACAATGATGCAGAAAGTTTGCAAGCAATAAGACTCGTCTCTGAGATCAAATGCACAATTTGGGTACATATGATCTTGACAGATAGGTGAGCAAGAATTCAATATGCTGTAAGTACATTTAAATCTGTATATTTATGAGCCATGTTGCTGTATGTCATCATTTGACTTTTTTAACAAAACCTCTTAAAAACCTTTGCCATTGTGTCATTGTATCTCCTGCATCTAAACAGACCAGACATACAGTAAATAGAAAAAATCCTTTTGACAATCAGGGTGTTGTAAAAACTTCTTTCTTTCTTTATAATTGCACAAACATCCACCTTCAGCTTGTTTTTTTTTCTTAGATTATTTTACTGATTTTTATAAAGTAAACGTAACAATAACTTTGATATTGTTAGTAATATTAAGATGAACACTTACTGGACTGAAGCAACTTCGGTTTACTTGGTCATCAATATTTTTAACTCAAGTGTGAGTATCAGATTACATATGATAGCACTGTGTTCGTTTATCGCTCGCTCAGGAAAAGGTACAGAAGCTGTCACTGGGGCGGTAACCTTTTTAAAGCTACACCTTGGTACCTAAAGGTCCTATTGATTTCTTCTATCGACAAAAGTGTACCTTTTGAAAAGCTTGTGCACCTTTATTTCTCAGAGTGCCCAATAATAATTGTATTGCATTGCATTATATGTTTTGCCCCCCCGCAATAAAAACTACAGAGCTTGTAAAACTAAACATTTAAAACCCTATCCTAATAAGGCATATTATTGGTAGATAGAAAGTGGCACTATTACTGTTATGGAGACTTAATTGGTATACCTTTGATGTTAACAGAATAAAAAATATATAAAACTTTCTGATTATTATTTCATATGCCAGGCTTTTTTTTTGGAGAATTTTGAAGAATGCGTGTGTCAGGTGTTTTGACACTGAAGACTCACCGGTATATCTTCTCACCTGCAGCCTCATCTTCATGTCAGGCATATCAGTTATTATTATTCATTATGCGGGAAACTGATGGTTTTTGGAAGAAAAACAGAAGAAGCACCAGTGAGTGTTGAAGCATCGCAGACTCTGCTGGCGGTGGATGGTGGCCCAGGTTTTAAAAAAAGTAGACTTCCATAATGTAGCTACTTAAAGTGCTCTATCTTCGCACACAAATATTGTACTTAATATACTAAAAATTATTCTTTAGCACTTAAGATAAACATAAGATTAACTAAGTGTAGTCAACTGTGCTTTTTGAGACTAAAATGCGCTTTTAACATACTATCTCTGTATTTAAAAATGTATTTAGTTACCTCTTGTAGTACACTTGAACCCATCTTTCATACACTAGTACACTCAAGTGTACTACAAGTAGTGACTAAAAACATTTTTTAAATACAAAGAGAGTATGTTAAAAGTGCATTTTAGTTCATTTTCATGGTGTCCCAAAATAGCACAGTTGAGTACACTTAGATTTCCTTAAAGGGATAGTTCACCCAAAAATGAAAATGTGATGTTTATCTGCTTACCCCCGGGGCATCCAAGATGTAGATGACTTTGTTTCTTCACTAGAACACATATGATGATTTTTAAGTTAACCGTTGCAGTCTATCAGTCGTATAATGCATGGCAATGGTAACAAAGTTTATGAGTGTAAAAAAAACATGCACAGAAAAATCAAAATTAAACCCTGCGTCTCGTGACGACACATTGATGATGCCCTAAGACACGAAACGATCGGCTTGTGCGAGAAACCGAACAGTAGGAGGGGGGGGAGTATTAATATTTTACCTCTAATATGCCACTATGTCCAACTGTCTTTGGGCGCGTGCACGGCATCCGGTGCGTGAGGTGTGTACGCGCTCTGGCGTAGTTTACGTTAATGGGTGTGTTGATATCCAGCCGAAGAGCAATCAACCATAACTTCAGGCGAGCAGGCTCAGAAGTTGGGAATACGTGGAAAGTCACCACTCCCGAATGAGTTCGCGCGAGAGAATGTAGTCTTTTAGTTTTAAGTCAGTTTGAACCATCCGGATAAGCGCAAGTAAGTACCATTTTGATTATCCGTCGTACCTACAATGACTGTGCACTGTGTGAACAATGAGTGACGTATACGTGCGAGAGATCCATTCTGGCGCTTGTGTAAACTACGCCAGAGCACGTACACCCCTCACTCACCGGATGCCTGTGTGCGCCCAAAGACAGTTTGACATAGTGGTGTATTAGAGGTAAAATATGATATAAATACTGTTCGGTTTCTCGCACAAGCCGATCGTTTCGTGTCTTAGGACATCAATGTGTCGTCACGAGCCGCGGGGTTTAATTTGGATTTGTCTGTGCATGTTTTTTTTTACTCTCATAGATTTTTTTACCATTGCCATGCATTATAAGACTAATAGACTGCAACGGCTGGAAATCATAATTTGTGTTCTACTGAAGAAAAAAAGTCACCTCATCTTGAAACGCCCCGGTGTAAGCCGTAAACCATCACATTCATTTTTGGGAGTGAACTATCCGTTTAATTTATCTAAAAAAACATTTTTAGTATGTTAATAATACTTAGTGCGTGACATAGAGCACCTTTAGTATATTTGGAAGTGTACTTTTTTTAACCTGGGTGTTGGACTTTTGCCTTGTACAAATACCCACACTTGTGGTCTTGGCCACTTGAGAGGGCATACGCGACATGAAGGCAGTGCGCAAGACTTTCCCCTGTCTAAAAACACCAGAGCGCAGTGCCCTTGATGCACACTAAATCCACACTAAGCGCTCTGGAGCGCTATTCCAGGCTTAGTGTATCCCATCATGCAACATGTTGTGAAATTAAATCTTGAGACTTTTTGCAGAGATCTCGTGAGAGGTCACGGAAACTTTTCCAATGGAAGTTAAATATTATTATAATAGTTGGATATTACAGATCATTTGTTAGAAAAACAAAGTGTTGCACGTTTTATTGGTGCAACGTTTTAAGATGAGTAGTTGTGATATTTATTTTGTGCACTATTTGCAACTGCTTTTTAATCACTTAATTAGAACCACAAATTAAATTGTGTCATGTTACAGGGACTACGAACATACATTTAGAGTTTTGAAGGAAATGTTTAAATGCAAAATCTTTAACCAAAAAGTTAAAACAATAACAAGCTAACTCAAACCCTTACACAGACGCTCGGTGTAGGTTTGTTTAACACAGCGATTGGGACGGCGAGAGTGGGTGAAGACGTTTGGGGAATCGGAAGCCAAACCATGAGGATGCCAATTAATTGTAGGCAATTAAGATAAGAACCTAGTAAGCAGCATTCGAGAGCAAATACAAGGTTATGAAAGTTATCCCCCACTTTTCTTACTTTCATGAAGATATTAAAATCTATATTAAATCTATATCTACCTCCTGTAACAAAAAGGCAACTAAAACTTTGAATGCATGCTCACTTTTTGTTTTAGTGTAATTTGTATTTGATAATTAATTAATATTTTGAAGGAAGAGTATATTTATTGTTATGTGATCTGCTTATTTATTAGATTTTTTTCTCATTTATTTATAAGTTATGAGTTTTTTTTCTTTCTTCCACTCAATCTCTTTTGAATTTGAATTGCTATATAGCCTAATGTTTGTCCATCCTTGAACCCTTGGCATATGCTTTCTTACATTTGTATTTTCTAAGCAAGTGTTTAATAATAAACCGCAAGTGTGGGTATGTTTTAGACGAGGCACTTCTCCCTCTGGCTCTGGGAGGAGCGGATGAAGCCGTTCTTCTGTGCTCGTCTCAGTACACCTGGCACTGCTGAGTCTGACAGGTGCGCTGCGCCATCTGTTGCACCGGCGAACATCAGCTCTAGCTCGGCTCACGGATGCGGCGCGAACAGAGCGCTCGCCGGCGGTCCACGCTACAGCTTTCCGGGGGACTCCTACTTCTTTAGACGAAGAAACTAATATGTTTAACCTGAACGGTGTGTGATAAAGGCAAGATCACTGGGATACAGCGATATCGCTGCTGCCCTGCCGTGTCGCGTTTATCATTATTAACGCCGGACTCGGGATCCAGAGGGAATGGCCTCGGTAACATCCATAGAGGCGGTGAAGAGGAAGATCCAGAGCCTGCAGCAGCAGGCGGACGAGGCGGAGGACCGAGCAGAAGCGCTGCAGAGGGAGGTGGACTTGGAGCGGCAGGCCCGGGAGAGAGTGAGTGGCCCCAGAAACATTCATATTGTGGGGGATTTGAGGCTCGTGTTCAGCCTGGATGCGGATTCTGGCCTGAGCGACTCTGTTACAGCGATGTTTTACCTCTTTATGTACACTGTTCACTTCTTGTTAACTATTCAGTGCAATACCAGTGTCCCTTTATTCCAAACCAACCAGGCAGTCAAGGGGCTTACTGCAGGCCATGTGTACTGTCCTGGATGACTACAGTATCTTTATTAATGGGTCATATATATGAGATGTGGATGACAGATGTGAGCCTGGAGCACAAAAGCAGTGTTAAGTCGCTGGGGTATATGTGTAGCAATAGCCAACAATACACTGTATGGGTCAAAATTATACAATTGAATTTTTCTTTTATGCCAAATATCATTAGGATATTAAGTAAAGATCTTGTTCCATGAAGATATTTTGTAAATATGTAAAAACTAAATTTTTGATTAATAATATGCATTGCTAAGAACTTCATTTGGACAAATTTAAAGACGATTTTCTCAATTTAGATTTTTTTTTTGCACCCTCAGATTCCAGATTTTCAAATAGTTGTATCTCGGCCAAATACAGGTGCATCTCAATAAATTAGAATGTCGTGGAAATGTTCATTTATTTCAGTAATTCAACTCAATTTGTGAAACTTGTGTATTAAATAAATTCCATGCACACAGACTGAAGTAGTTTAAGGTCTTTGGTTCTTTTAATTGTGATGATTTTAACAAAAACCCACCAATTCACTATGTTAACAAATTAGAATATGGTGACATGCCGATCAGCTAATCAACTCAGAACACCTGCGAAGGTTTCCTGAGCCTTCAAATGGTCTCTCAGTTTGGTTCACACTCAGGCTACACAATCATGGGGAAGACTGACAGTTGTCCAGAAGACAATCACTGACACCCTTCACAAGGAGGTTAAGCCCCCCACAAACATTCATTGCAAAGAAGCTGGCTGTTCACAGAGTGCTGTGTCCAAGCATGTTAACAGAAAGTTTAGTGGAAGTAAAAAGTGTGGAAGAAAAGATGCACAACCAACCGAGAGAACCGCGCAGCCTTATGAGGATTGTCAAGCAAAATCGATTCAGAATTTTGAGTGAACTTCATAAGGAATGGACTGAGGCTGGGGTCAAGGCCTCAAGAGCCACCACACACAGACGTGTTCAGGAATTTGGCTACAGTTGTCGTATTCCTCGTGTTAAGCCACTCCTGAACCACAGAAAACATCAGAAGCGTCTTACCTGGGCTAAGGAGAAAAAAGAACTGGAATATTGCCCAGTGGTCCAAAGTCCTCTTTCAGATGAGAGAAAGTTTGTATTCCATTTGGAAACCAAGGTCCTAGAGTCTGTAGGAAGAGTGGAGAATCTTGTTGCTTGAAGTCCAGTGTTAAGTTTCACAGTCTGTGATGGTTTGGGGTGCAGTGTCATCTGCTGGTTTTGGTCCATTGTGTTTTTTGAAAACCAACGTAACTGCACCTGTTTACCAAGAAATTTTGAAGCACTTCATGCTTCCTTCTGCTGACAAGCTTTATGGAGAAGCTGATTTCATTTTCCAGCAGGATTTGGCACCTGCCCACACTGCCAAAAGCACCAAATGTTGGTTAAATGAGCATGGTGTTGGTGTGCTTGACTGGCCAGCAAACTCACCAGACCTGAACCCCTATAGAGAATCTATGGGGTATTCTCAAGAGGAAAATGAGAAACACGAGACAAAAAATGCAGATGAGCTGAAGGCCGCTATAAAAGCAACCTGGGCTTCCATACCACCTCAGCAGTGCCACAACTGATCACCTCCATGCCAACCCGAATGAGGCATAATTAAAGCAAAAGGAGCCTCAGTAAATGGTACATGTACAGTAAATTAACATACTTTCCAGAATGCCAACAATTCACTAAAAATGTTTTTGTTTATTGGTCTTATGAAGTATTCTAATTTGTTGAGATAGTGAATTGGTGTGTTTTTGTTAAATGTGAGCCAAAATCATCACAATTAAAAGAACCAAAGACTTAAAACTACTTCAGTCTGTGTGCATTGAAATTATATAATACACGAGTTTCACAATTTGAGTTGAATTACTGAAATAACATTCCATGACATTCTAATTTATTGAGACGCACCTGTATTTAGGCCGTCTAACAAACCATACATCAGGCACTTGTTTATTCAACTGTCCAGATGTAAAATCAATAAATTTCCTCCGTATGACTGGTTTTGTGTTCCAGGGTCACAAATGTAAGACTGATGTTCCTCATGGTTGGCATCTGTAAAAGTTTTGTAGCGAGTACTCTGACTTTGAGATGTTCTGTTTTCCTTAAAGGGTAAGTTCACCCAAATACAATGAACCAAAAATTAGTAAATTTTAACCACCTCAAGAGGGGGCTGCATGATTAATCGAATGTGATTGTCATGTGCATTTTGTTAAAAAAGCCAGTTTTGTAGTCAACAGGAAATCATCATCACGTGCTTTCACATGGAGCAGAATTTACTACACATAGCAAATTAGTTCACTGACAAGTTACGCAAAATCGCAGACGATTTTATTTGGCGCGTTATTAAATCGAAGAAATCGTTGGCGATAATGCCAGCTGTTTGCATAGCTTCTCAGTGAATTATGGCTCTGTGTAGTAAATGCTGCTTTATCTGAAAGCATGTGAAAATACCACACTTAATAACATTATTTTTACTCCAAACTCACTTCATACGTCAGTCGAGTGTTTGAAATAAATCCTTCTGTGAGATGATGTGGCTTCTTACTCAGAATAAGGCACGCAACATAGTTCATAGTATTTAAGCAGTGATAAAAGGCATTGCATTATAAATATACTTTATTTTTAATAAAATTAAATAACTAAGAAACTCAGATAAACCCGATATTGGGCCGTAGTCGTGTGATTATCATTACTTGAATTCAATGAAAGCAGTTGAATCTCTTTTATTCAGCTGCAAGCTCTAGGGCATTTTCTGGGTTTCTTCGCGATGCATATTTGGAGTTCAGCACGAGAGCACCTCTGCCTTCAGATGGAGATTAATGCTGATCACAGAACCTTGCTTCCTGAAAGATACGCATGCCAACGCAGCTTCCTGTCGATCGCGATCTCGATTCCTTTCAATTATCGTGCAGCCCTACCCTCAGCATCCCTAGGTGTATATGACTACTCTCATCATCCCCGGAACGACTTGCTCGTATACAGTCAGCGAGGTGAGAAAGTGTTTATAAAGTTTTAAATATTGATATTTTTCTTACAAAAACACGTGGATTCGCTACAGGAGGCCTTTATTCCCCCCCCGGAGCCGTGTGAGGCACTTTATATTATGGATGCATGCGCTTTATTTCACTTCTTTTTATACTTTTGAACCAAACCTAACTCTCGCCTACTCTTCCATTATAAAGCTTGGAAGAGCCAGGGCGTTTTTTTATATAACTCCTACTGGATTCGTCTGAAAGAAGAAAGTCATATACACCTAGTTTGGCTTGAGGGTGGGTAGATCATGGGGTCATTTTCATTTTTGGGTGAATTAGCCTTTAAATCAAATCCAAACATTAAGTTCACTTCAAAAACATGTTATCCAAATATCAGTATCAGTTTAAGGTGAAACAGTGCCGAATGAAACAATATTCAGGTGTGATCTACTACACGTGGAGCACAGCAGCGAGTGAGGGCTCCTGAGCTGTCTGATGAACTTGAGCTAATGCGCTGGACCTGAGAAGAGGATTAGTGGTTATATTGAGGGCAGGTGATGTTGACGACTTAAAGCATCTCTCACTTCAAAATCAAGCTCTTTCTGTGGCATGGACCTGTGAATATGTGATGCAAGTGGTCAATTAAACAGGTGATCATGTGATTTGTCCACCTGAATGCAGACACTTGAGTCATCAGCCCACGGGCCCAGACTAAGTTAATCATTTTGTGTCCTTGTCCTCCTGTAGATGTGTTGGTAGTTTACATGAAGATAAACATAAGTTTGGAGAAAAGTTTAATTTGTTTGTTTTCCAACCCCTCAAGTCCATTTGATCTCCCATATGCGCCTGCCTTACGTTAATGGTGCGCTTTGGGATTTTTATAATTTTTTTCATTAAAAATGAACAAAAATCAATAGTTGAACAAGAACAACAAAACTGTTTCCTTGCTGTATCCCAATTCACAATAGTAAGCTTATAATAATGATCTATAATTTAAGCTGTCAGGTCAGATTTCTTGGGAAATGTCAGTTTTACATCATTGAGGCGGTGAGTGACAGAAGTGCGTTCAATGGATTGACAACAACTTACCATTGTTCAGCTGACAAAACATCTTTCTGGAAAAAAACCCCCCTTTCATTAGACCAAAACAGTTTTGAAAGTTGTGAAAATGACATGATACTCCCACACCATACATGCAACACGAATGTGCAAATGACTTGCGCGTGCAGTTTCCTGCTAAATCTGAACTTCTGACAGCTCTACGACATAAATCAGTATTCTAGCTTTATCAAAGTGAAAATAAAGACGTTGTTGGAAGGTGGATTTTTTTTTCTGTGCTCTCTCTTTAATGACATTTTTCATGTGTAATGAGTAATCTGAAAGTAGTCAGAGATGGAATTGCTTAGAAAGTGAGGATAGCATTACGGCTATAGTTACACAAAGTAATGTTGAGGTTGGAAACATTTACAATTTCTGAACCCAAGTTTAATTATAGTTTTCAGCATGTGACTTTATCTGATCTGAGCAATCACAAAAAGGTAATTCATGTGATTTACTTTAAAAATTGACTTTTTCAGTAGGTCAGAACAAAAGTGGCAGTTATATTACTTAGTTTTTTCCAAAAATATTTCTATGTATAAAGTCATTTATGTCCAACAATTTATTTGAATGTGATATTTCTACTGAAGACTTCAATTCTGCTCACACACTTAAAATAAATCCAGATTTGGTTTTAGATTTATTAAAAAGCATCTTAAACTTCTTATATGAGGTTTCAGTTGTTTTAGCTATTTTTATATTTTATCCTGCATTTTAACCTTGCAATGAAAATAGCTCTAGAAGCTGGCATGCCTTTAACCCACAAACAAATTAGGCCACCTTTGTACTGAGCCGTGTCGTTTTACTAGAGTATGAAGAAGAACTTCTGTTGTAAAGATGTTATTAACATTAACATATTAATATTAGAATTGCCATTTTTTTGAATATCGTCTAATATTGCTACAGGCATGTTGTTTCGGGGGAATTCTTTCAAATGATAAACAGATCATGCGTTCATTCATGTTCATTGTGTGCTGTGTTTGGTGACACATTTATAGGGTTAACATAGTAGTAATAGCATTGCTAGCGTGTAGTTAGCTATTAAAGCATTGGACAAACAGTTGATAGTGAGCTCAACCCTGTTTACGCAGACAGTGAACTTTGCATTTTTAAAGTTTAACTTTTAAGCCAGCAGTGCATTCGGAGAGAATGTGTCCAATGGGAATTTCTGCTTTATAATTGCCAGTGAATGCATGAACTAATAACATGGATAGCTTAAATGGAAATTAAGTTGCTTTGGATAATGCATAAATTAACAAACTTTATTGGTTAACGTTCATCGAATGGTTATTGTAGTGCCTTTGAGAAGAATGGTTTGATTTTATTTAGTATGGTAGAAAATTCCTATTGCTTCTGCTGCCCTACTGTTGTACGTACTGTGATGTACTGTTGTGTGTACTGTCTGTTTTCCACCTGTTTTAATGTCTGCTCAGACATCAGACTATCCTGCTCACTGTATGTTTGACACTGTGGATTCATTAATAGTTTTGTGGTGAACAATGGGAAACAGTATTTTACATTGTCACAGTATTTTAGTAGTGTTCTGCCTGTATGATGGATATTTTTGTTGTGCAATGGATATTAAAGAAGATTTAACATCTTTAAAGACGTTGTTAAAGTCTTAAGATGCACTGTTAAATTTACAGAAGAGACAGTAGTCTCTTACTAGATCAGTGTTTCTCAACCCTGGTCCTGGGTGCCCCCCAGCACTGCACATTTTGTGTGTCTCCCTAATCAAACACACCTGATTCAACTCATTAGCTCATAAAAAGAAACTCCAGGACCTGAAATAGGTGTCAGATAAAGGAGACATACAAAATGAGCAGTGTTGCGGGGGCGCCCAGGACCAGGGTTGAGAAACACTGTACTAGATACTAGAGTGAATGTGTGCAATTGTTGAATGTTTACATTTAATTGAAAATCATATTTTTGCAGGTTATATCGTAATATACTGTGTAATATTAGAAAATAAAAGCTATTACTATCATTGTTATATAATATTAGCTTAAATTACTAATGTTACATTTTCTGCATAGCATACATTTTGTTAATTTTATGGCCTTTTATTTGCACATTGCTCTGAGGAGAACACTGTTTAGGATATGAAAACAACTTTTGTCAAAAAAATACAGAAAATAAAAAATATTTGAGAGATTGCAACAATAAAAGTCTACCTTTTTTTTCTCAAATGATCTACTTTTGAGGAAGCATAACAATATGAAGACAGAATGTTTGTGGTTGGAGTCAAAAGTCCTTTATCTTGATGTTCTAGATGTAATTTTGCACTTAATTGGACATTAATCTCAAGATTTTCACATTGCATGTTCCATTCACATTATCCAAAAAGTTCAAGTTCCAGATCACATTTGTGACCCTGGACCGCAAAACCAGTCATAAGGGTTTTATACATTAAAGCATAAAAGATATTAAAACATATACTTTTAACACATAAAAGATTTATACATCACCTGAAGATACAGGCTGAGATACAACTATTTGAAAATCGGGAATCTGAGGGTGCAAAAAAAATCAAAATATTGAGGAAAATCGCCTTTAAAGTTGTCCAAAAAAAAGTCCTAGCAATGCATATTACTAATCAAAAATTAAGTTTTAATATATTTACAGTAGGAAATTACAAAATATATTCATGGAACATGACCTTTACTTAATATACTTATGATTTTTGGCATAAAATAAAAATCAAACATTTTGACCCATACAATGTATTTTTGGTTGTTGCTACAAATATACCCCAGCGACTGCTTTTGTGCTCCATGGCATTGGTGTGCATTGACTGATTCTCCTGTGATGGCAGGCCGAGGCTGAGGTGGCGTCCCTGAACAGACGTATCCAGCTGGTAGAGGAGGAGCTGGATCGTGCCCAGGAGAGACTCGCCACCGCGCTACAGAAGCTGGAGGAGGCCGAGAAAGCTGCAGATGAGAGCGAGAGGTGTGACCGCGGCTTCTTGAACACTTACACTACACACCTGGGCTTTGTTCACGGGGCAGTTTTTTTATGCATTTGACACGTGTAGCGAATCAGCTCATGGAGAAATATGAATAATTAACCATAACTAAATATAATTAATTATTCATATTTTAGATACGCTGTAGATATTTAGCTGACCTCTCAGGGTCAACTGTCTGTCAATTAAGGAACGTTAGTTTCTGGTTACGTGAAATAACTTTTTACTGTACACTCTACACAGAGACTGTTATGCATAAATCTGCAGGATTAAGTGACGCAGTTATAAGCAAACAGAACCACGTCAAGTGTGTTGATGGAGTTACTAAAGTCAAGGGTAGACTTTATGAACTACCATTTAACACTTAAATGGCAAAATACTACATAAACACTGCAGACTGTTAACATACACCATTACACACACACACGCTACAGTTGGTATAGGAAAGGGTTAGAGCTTAAGCAGTAAAGAGGAGAGAAATAAGGAAGGAAGTTATGGAACCATTTGCATATTCAACAAATCTAAGCCTGAGGGATACGTCAGATTCTAAGTTCAAACACACCTTTGTAAAAAGGTGCAAATGATACCTTATGTATCAATTAATAAGGCTAAGTTTGATACTTGCACGTCTCATCTGTTTGAAAGAGAGGTTTGATGCAATCTGAAGCATCAAGTTGATCTTTGCTGAGGTTGGTTGATGAAAAGAACCAGTTTGAGTCAGAGAATCTTGGTGAATGGAAAAGTCAAGGCCGAAGCCTGGCATGAACTTAGGGTGTCCTGGAGCGTTTGCGCATCTTCTCAGAATCTAACAGAACCACTGACTCTAGGCGGGTCACTGATGTGAGGCCTTTAAGGTCTGAGAAGATTCACGCCTCTCAAGATGGGCTTGTCCAATGAGAAAGGCCGGAATTCCAAGGGGGAGTTTGGAAATATTGGGAGTTTATGACCCTTTGTGTGGAAGCATTTGCATATGGAACTTGAATCGAAAATACTTAATGATTCTAAGAACACTAATATATTGCCTATATACCAACATATAATATACACGCTCGTTTAGATCATCAGAAGACTAATTCATAGATACTAAACATGGTAGGATTACATATAGGTAAGATGACAGAAGCGAGTGGTTCCATCACAAGCCGCCATAAACAGTATACAATATAACGACAACATACACAATGACCTGAAGGATATGTGTGTTCATTCAAAGAAAGGTTTTCCTATGAATTAATTAGAGAAGAGTCCATTTTTATGGGCATTATGTTTTTCTATGGTTGAAAGATGGTGAGAGGGAGAACTCTCGACATGCCATTAGGTTGTAAAGTTTATCTGGTCTAGCAAAGGTGTCGTGGTTGCCATAGGGACTAGGGTCCTGGGCTTCGTTCACAGACATCCTGGCACCCAGTCTATTGGGTGAGGGGTCTGTGACGACTTGTTAATCTAATGAATAACTGATTTGTTAAATCAAATGAAAAATTGTGTTTTTGATTGGTCCAGACACTACACACGCATCCCTTTAGTTTTTTGTAATCAGAAAAAAAGCATGAAATGTATTTTTTCATACCTGTTCAAAGCCAGAGTTTTAGGTAGTTCCAAATAGTTTTTTGTCATTCGAAAGACAAACTTTCCACACTGTTAAGGATCAGCCGTCCGTCCAGAGTTTCATGAGTAAATCCCTTAGACCTGTTTAGACTTGAGTTTGTCTGTTCATGGCATTTCTGAATGTAATACTGACCGTGTGGTCTCTCCGTACAGAGGAATGAAGGTGATAGAGAACAGAGCAACAAAAGATGAGGAGAAGATGGAGATCCAGGAGATGCAGCTGAAGGAGGCCAAACACATCGCTGAGGAGGCTGACCGCAAATATGAGGAGGTGTGCATGTCAGCCAGCCTCACATTATTAAATGACTGGAGGCTTCTTATAAGTAGATGCTTTTCACAGTATATTGAATTATGGCCATGCATAAAAGTTCCAAAAAAGTTCACAATGATGGAATGGAAGACATGGAAAACATTATTATTTCTAGATTCAGAAACACTCAGGATTCAGACAAAAGAAAAAGCCAAGTAAGCCCGTAAACTTGCTGAAAATAATGAAGAATGATGAATGATCAATAAATGAAGAAATCATTTATTCATGTTTTCTTATATTTCATATTTATTCATTTAAAAGATATATTTATACACAGCATTGGCTTGTGGCCATTTCTTGCAAGTTTGATAGATAGTATCATAGACACCCCTGCATGTATATTCCAAGTTTCATATCCAGCTGCAATTTCTGTCAATGTGTCTGATTGATATTTAAGGATATGTAAGCACTTCTACTGAAGAACAAACATGCTGCTTCCTTGATCAAATGGTCACTAAATTAATATATTTTTTAGTTTTTTTTAGTGTGGAAGATGCGTCACTATACCTAAACCTGAATTTTCCTGCATTATTGTTTATTGGGGATTAACTTCCTCCTTCGTAACTTGGCTGTACAGGTCTAGTGAAAAAAGTGGGTATTTGTGGGTGTGTGGTGTGTGTGTGTGTTGTGTTTGTGTTTGACTGACTTCAGGTGGCGGTAAACTGGGAATTTGAGGGTGAGCTTGAGCGCTCTGAGGAGCGAGCTGAAGTGGCTGAGGCGTAAGTACATATAATGCATATTAAAAAACAGTTTAGTTGAGACTGAACTTTATTGCTTTATTCATAAATAAATAATAATATCAGTAACCTTATGTGTTAACAGGGGATTCTGTAGTCATTGATATTTGATACTGATACTTTAATTTCAGTAATAAGGGAGCATATTCCTGGATGTTAAAAGTGAAAGCTAGCACTAACATCATGAAAACATGAACAAGCTTAATCAAATTCCTTGCCAAAAATGTTAATTGTATTAATTTACTCAGAAAAAATGTGTGGAATATTTATACGTGATGGTAACAAAAGTGCATTACGTTTGCATGAATAGCATGAGTTTAATATGCATGTCTGTGTTACCTAAAACAAATTACAAAGCTACATTCAGAAAACTTGTTATTTCCTGGATTCTGTCTGCTGCAAATGCTTTTTATTTTAAAGCTGCAGTCCGTAACTTTTTTGTTTAAAAAATGATCCAAAATCCATTTTTGAGCAAGTACATAACAAGCCAGTGTTCAAAACAATCGTCTTACTTTAGCTCGATTCACAACGGTAAGCTTATAAAAAATGTTTTCTAATTTGAGTGGTACAGGTAGGTTTTCGCGGGAAATTCTAGCATGCTGCTGCGTCATTACGTCACGTCTGTAACCATAAAGAAGTTGTCCCGGCTATGAAACAAATGTGAATGAAATTTAATTATCTTCCAGGTTTAAATGTGCTTGATTACAGATAGCCTGGGATTACACAAGATTTTTATTTTAAAGACAACCAGTTCGAAGGAAGCATAATTAGCTTTTTGAGTATATATTTCTTAATATGAAATTCGAAGAGTAAGACAATTAGATTAGACTGTACAGAAATCGAAATCTACACGCTAATACACACTATAATCATAGTCACCAATGCTGATGTTGTTAACATTAATAATTTGAGAACAAAGTATAACAATAATAGTAATTTGAACGGTTTGATGTGATATGAGCTAATCGATCATTATATTAAATCACTATTGGTAGCACAATTTATTTTTGTTATGTTTTTTTTATTCAGTTGGTCAGAACAAATGTGGCAGAATTGTTACTTGTTCAGATGACAATATTACAGTGTGAAAAGTCTTATTTGGGTCATATATTCCAAGAAGACATAGGCTAGAATCTGTGATTGCGAAGTACAGTAATATCCACACCAGTGCGGTGACTGACTGCCACACATACTCTACAGAACATTAGACTCATCCGTGCTGGAGCCGTGCCGACTCACAACCCACGCAAGCTAGATAATTCCACAAACAGCTGCAATTGCAGGTTTCAAACAGAGATAGCGACAAAGAGGCAAAACTTACAGACTGCAACTTTAAAGGGGAGGTTGATTGCGATTTCACTTTTTTAACATTAGTTAGTGTGTAATGTTGTTGTTTGAGCATAAACAATATCTACAAAGTTACAAAGCTGTAAGGTCAATGCAAACGGAGATATCGTCTTTTAAAGTTCTGGCAGTTTAATGCCTACAAAAAAACGGCTGGTAGGGACTACAACAAATTACTTCACGGGTCCGTGACATCACAAACCCCCATAGTGCGCTTTCTTCTACGTTTGAACGTTGCGCGCTAGAGGTGGTTTAGCCAATCACATCACTCTGGGCTAGCTAACCAATCAGAGCCCGTCGCCTATATCTGAGGGCGGGGCTTCATAAAAGCAGGAAAAGATCAGCCCATTTCTCAGAGAAGGGACAGAGCTGTGTGGAATAAAGGAAAATTATGTGAAAAATAATGCGTTTTTTTTTTTTTTAAATGAAGCATAAACACATGTTAGACTGCACCCCATAAACAATCAAGAATAGAAAAACACCAGTGAACCACCCTTTTAATAAAATAACAGAAGAGGTCTCAGGATTATTTAACAACAGCAAGGTTTCTGATTGTCCATTCTCCTTGTGTTCAAAATGCATGATCCTTTGCTCCTTATCCTGTGACTCCCCATTACCTCCCCCTTCCCCCACTGGCCCGTTTTGGATTAACCCAGTCGAGTCAGGCAGCTGGAGGAGGAACTTAAACTCATGGACCAGAATATGAAATCCATGATGGCCGGAGAGGAAGAGGTACTGCCGAGAGACTGATATAGCTCGTTAACTCCGGCTTCTCTTGACCTGTCCTCACTTTCGGAGATCAGTGTCCTCCTATGCTGCTCTTCTCGGCTCTCTCCCTGTGCAGATAAATGCATCTTTTGCAAAAGAAAAAGGGACCTCGACTAGAACCTTGGGGAATACCACACTTTAATTACTGCTGTAATGTAACAAGCACCTAGGAAAATATTTTGTCTTATTTATTTTATTTATCATTATTTTTTTATTCTATTATTATTGTTTAGTTTATTTGTATTATTTTTTATTATTATTATTTTTATTTTATTTATTTATTTATTAAAGAGCCAGTCCTCGGGTGCCGTTATATTCTGCATTGCTTTTCTTAAAAAACTGTTTCTTGAATAACATGTAAAGGCATTTAAAGTGCCTGATGTGCTTGGAACTTTGACTGGCTCGTATATTCAGTCAAAATTAATGGGAATGACCTCATTGTTTAATTCAGGTTGGGGTCTCTTTAGCTTAAAACGCTGCCTTTCCTGTCTTCTCAAAGTGCTGTCTCTCTCCTTTCCTTTGCCCTTTCTTTTCCCGCATCTCTTGCTGTGGTACAGCAAATCTGGTGACCTAGAGGAAGAATTGAAAAATGTCACCAACAATTTGAAGTCCCTGGAGGCACAGGCTGAGAAGGTAGGCAGAGCCCTAGTGTTTGTTTGCAGTGAAAAGTCCAAATGCCCTGCTATTCATTTTCAAGTCAGACTGCCCATGTTCACTCTCACGGGGCTTGTCTGTATTTGTGATTGTAATTTGGTCTTTGTACAACAAATTATTGTATCTCACATGTCATTGATCCAAATTTTAAGCCAAACTTAAAAATGAGATTCCCCTTAAAGCAGCGTTGTATACAGTGTGCGATTAGCCAATAAAGTGAATTGTTCCCTTGGTTGAGTAAAATAGCTTTCTCATACTCCCAGTCTCCATAGACTTCACTGCCATCTCTCTTTTGCCAATGCTATGCAATGTTCTTCTTCATATTTTTTAAAAATACATTTACATATGTATTTTAGTATTCTGCAGTGAGTATTTAGCCTGTAAAGAGTTTTTAAATATTGAGTGGTATGTAAATAAATCCTTTGTTTTATCTTCAAAGGCATAATTATTGCACAGATTGCAAAAAATGCTCTTGCTTTTCAGTTTATCTTCACACAATGATAGCTGCAGCATCAATGATTCATTTTTTATTTATTCCCCAGTACTCCACAAAGGAAGACAAATATGAAGATGAAATCAGGGTACTCACTGACAAACTCAAAGAGGTGAGTTTATGAAAATTCAGCACAACTACTCCTCTCTATCAGCTATAAACTCAAGCCATTTGGCTCATTTAAATTTGACACCATATTATTATACACTATGTTATGGGAGCCTTAATAGCTCCATGTTAAAGCTATCTGAAACCAGACTTAACAACCTTGACCATAGAAACTGCAGTAAACTGTGGTAAATAAAATGTGGTAAACTGTAAAACATGACCATGACCAGTCCACACAGCACTAATTCTTACAGAAATAAACAATGCAGTTACTAATATTTTTTTTTTGTTAGCGAACATGGACAAACACGTTTTTTTTTATCATGGGTTTCAGTGGCACATGTTCAGTTACAGACTGAAGTCTTATCATTTGTGTAACCAGAACTGATTTGGTAGGTTATTGATTGCTAGATTTTATTTATGGATACAGTTTTATGACTGGGGTTGTTAGCCTGGTTGTTGAGTGAACACGACAGTTCAGTTTTGAGAGTATTGTCACTGATTATGTTTAATTAAATACTAAAAAAGACCATATATTTATGTATATATGTGTATGTATATGTGTGTGTATATATACATATATATACATACACACAGTTAGAACCTAAAAGCTGACACTGGTCATATATGGTTAGCATCCATGCAATGTTGAACTTTATCTCGGAGATAAAAAAAACAAAAAGATAGGATGCATTTGCAGGTTTAGTTTCACTTGATTGTAGGTTCACAGTCACTTCATCCAGCGCTCTTTATGTTCCCTGTGTTCTAAAGTTTCATTGAGTGAGAAACCCCTTCAAACAGTTCAGTGTGTAAAAATAAATAATTCAGACTGATTAACAAAACAATTCAGGCCATTTTGCCAACCATTTGATCAGCTCATTGATCGTCGTTACGCATGTGACTAGGTACAATAGCGCTGTTGTTCATGTAATATTTCTGAAGTATTCATTTTGAGAAAATGAATGTAAATATGTTGTTTTTCTTTTCTCCAGGCTGAAACGCGTGCTGAGTTTGCTGAGAGGTCTGTGGCGAAGCTTGAGAAGACCATTGATGATTTAGAAGGTACATCTTCAAGATTTGTTCTGCTGCCTGTAAATAATGACTGCGCTAATGACAAAATAACAGGAATGGACTTGTGTGCATTAGCAGTTTTGTTGCCTCACTCGTTCTAATTATAACCTCTCCCATGTTTTGTAAACCAAAATGGTTCATAGAAAAATGGGAAAATGTTTCGCATGACCAGATAGAGCTAGTTGTCATATACTAACGTTGCTTGAAAATGTTGTAGGTGTTGTGTGCATTTCCAACAGATGGATCTTGAGTCTTTTGAAGGACTGAAACTGCATGTCATCTGTTTTTGGTGAGGTGACTCTGACACCTTAGATGTTGAGGGAATAAGCAGACGACACGTGAGAGCATGTATCATGGGTTTTAGTTCAGAGCAACTCTTTGAGTGAGCTTGAAAATTAAACTTGAGCCAAGGTTTTCTAACCAAGATTGCTTGTTGTTCAGACATTGCAGTGAAACAACTGTGTGTGATAGTTGAAATTGGTCCTCCATCTCACGGTATTATTTTGTCTTTTTCTGCTGCTTGTTTCGTTCTGTCCGTCTCATGTGTGTGTGTGTGTGTTCTCCTCTGGGACGATGTACAGATGAGGTGTACGCTCAGAAACGGGAAGGGTTAAAGCTCAGCGAGGAGCTGGATCTGGCTCTAAACGACATGACTACCCTCTAAGCGCTCTCGCCGTCTCCTCCTCATCCTTCTTCTCTTCCGTGTTCTGTCTGTTTTTCTCCACGTGACAGTGAATCGGACATCAGGCGTTGTTGTTCAGTCTGATTTGACGGCTGTCTTTCTCTCCTGTCTTTGTGATCTGTAATGGATCGGTCAGCATTGTGTGTTGTTCTCATGACTGTCCATTCTGAGGTGTTTGATAAGAGTGACTTTCATAGTGTTGCTCTGCAGCATCTGTGTCATACGTGCTCGCCGCTGCTTTACTTTATCCTGCTGCTGTAATAAATGTCAAAATGTCTTCCTTCTGTTTCTTGATTTCTATGTTTATTTTGCATCATCACAGATTTGTCATCCATTTTATGTGTGAAAATTGGATAATTCAGATTGTGACAACCAGATATGCAGTGAATTCAATTGTTGTGCAGCCTAGTGCGCATAAGCACACAAGAACAGACCCTGCAAACAGCAGGCAGAGCTGCATAGCTACCAAAGACTATGATTGTTTCAGGCGAGGGATAGCGCGGTGTGGTGTGGTGACTGTGTGTGTGTGTGTGTGTAATATATAGATATAGATAGATATATATATATTTTATATATATTTATAACGTAGATGTATACACACAGTGATTGCCAAAGTATATGGACACCCCCTTCTAATGAACAGGTTAGTCACTTTAGTAATTTCCATGAGTACAAATCTTAAAGGGGTCATATGACATGCTAAAAAGTAACATTATTTTGTGTATTTGGTGTAATGAAATGTGTTTATGCGGTTTAAGGTAAAAAAAAACACATTATTTTCCACATACTGTACATTATTGTTGCTCCTCTATGCCCCGCCTTTCTGAAACGCGTCGATTTTTACAAAGCTCATCATTCTGAAAAGCGAGGTGTGCTCTGATTGGCCAGCTATCTAGTGCGTTGTGATTGGCCGAATTCCTCAAGCTGTGACGGAAATGTTACGCACCTTACCATACTGTGATGCCATGTGTTGGCATTGACGAGACAAAACATGAAAACCCATTGTAAACGTGTCATTTGTTGCATCCAGTGGGGACAAATTATGGATTATAATGACTTATACTGTCTTTTTACACGTTGCGTTGCATCGCGCCGCGTAAACATAAAACCATGTCTGCATTTGTGATCGGAGAAATGACAAACAACAAGCCCTACTCTACACTGCCCAAAAAACTCGCTTTATATAAAATATAAAAACTCTTTAAAGATAAAAAACGTACTTACAGTCTGTGAACAGAACATCCGACATTGTAGTATACTCTACCATGATCAGGAAACAGTCCTCCAAAAAATATGCTGCACACATCTGAATATTTGGGTTGAAATGTTCTGTAACAGTGTTGTAAATACAACTCAACCACTGACACTAGTCGTGTCCTCTTTTGGAAGACCAAAAAAGGAGTTTCGCTTTCACAACGAAAAACACAGCGTAGTCACGAAATGGCGGCGGGGCCGGCGGCACTAAATACTACAGCGAGAATAAAAGTTACGTTTTCTTTCTTTGCATGAACATTTGGGCAGAATTATGCTAATATTTTTACATAGTGAGGTAGATATGTGGGGGTTTGTTAGAACGAGCCGTTTTAGGTAGGAGTGGCAGACTCTTAACTTTTATAAAGAACATCTATTTGGATTTGAGACTTTAGTCTTTACAAATTTACAGATCTTATTTATGCACCAAGAACTTGTAACACTCCAAAGAGAAAGGAACAATTGAAATCGCATCATATGACCCCTGTAATGTTTTAAGCTATAATGATATTCTAGGGAATTGTGCTTCTAATTTTATAGCAACAGTTTGGACAGGACACTTTTCTATTCTAACATGACAATGGCTCTGTGTATAAGGCAAGGTTATAAAAAAAAAAAAAAAGATTGATTCAGTCAATGTGGAAGAACTTGACTGGTCTGCAGGAACCTCTGCTGTGACTTTAAATGCAGACCTTGAGCCAAAAACTCATCACCAAACACCAGAGATTTTAACATATGGGTGCAGTCATTTTAGACACTTCCAAAACTGTTGCAACAGAGATGGAAATACAGTTTTTAAATACATGAATTATGTTTAATATATAGTGTGTGTGTGTGTGTGTTGTGTGTGTATATGGTGTATATAAAGAGAGAGAGATATCATGTTTTCTGTTCTAAAATTGAAATCAAAATTCTTCATTGGATCCAGTATTCCGTGTATATATTCTTTGTGTACATCATCATTTTGAAATGTATGTACTCTCGTTATCTTTAATGAAAACATGATATTTGCCTCCGCTTCACAGCAACATCTCTTCTCTGATGTTGTGGACAATAATCCCTCCAGCAACCTGTCACTCACATGACATCACAGCAGTTAGCCAATCACAATCTCTTCCACACTCCAGAAAAGTTCAGTAGTTTTTTTTAAAACTGTACTTATATAATAATATTAGTAAAAGAGCCTTTTAAAATTTTAATTTTTTTCGTTTAAAAAAAGCATTTTAAATGTTTTTAAATTGTTACATTTCAAGGGTTGTTTGTAATTAGGAAAATGTATCTTTCACAATATTTTTTTACTTTTTGTTTTCATGAGAACCACGGACTATGAACAAGTGTTTCTGAATTCTCCACTGTGTTGAGTGCACTCTTATCCACCTTATTCTTCAATGCGGAAGTAAGCCGTTTTCTGTGAATGGCGTTCGTTAGCCGTAGGAAAATACAGTGAAGAATAACAAGTGCAGTAAACTGTAAAACTGTTTGCTCTACAAACCAGTGTTTATAATTAAGATGATACATTAAAATAATATGGTAAGACGCACCAATTTGCAATATCAAGCAGCAACGAGCTGTTTTGCACAGCTAAAAATAGCTGGAAGCAGATGACACCAGAAGCCAGACACATTAAATTTACAAATGGCCGCGACCGCTCTTACGGGAAAAATAAAGTGGATATGAGGCAGTGCAGCGACTGATCAAAGCCTAAAGAGATACACATTCGTCTCTGCAGTTTTTCATATTAATTTCAATGAATTCTAAAGCCAGTAAATACTTTGTCAATTTCCGGTGAAAGCTTGATCAACGGATCTCCTTCAACATACTTAACGTTCGTTCTCTAGCATTGCTCTGATGGTGATAAACCTCAATACTTAAAGGCCGCAATAGAGTTACTGTCCAATTTTGGTGCCATTAAACTTAAACTGACTTGCTCAGCGAGATGTTCTGGTCCAAATTGGCTTTCTGTGATTTCAACTTCAGTTTCAAACCTAGAAAATTGAAATGATAAACTAAAATCATAAAGTAATGCAAGATTTTCTTTAAAATATAACTGACTGCCTGTTGTGTATATTTTTAAGTTATGTATATTCCAGAAAGCAGGTTAAACTAACCCAAGTAAGTTAACTCTGAGTAAGCTGTTAGCTTTCAAAAACCAAGGTAACTTCGTAGATTTTTAACTGGCTTCAACTTCTGTATTTTTATCCAATTGTTGGTATATTGCATAACAATTCTGGATGAAAGCATCAAGATGTGAACAACATTATCGAAATGCATATAAAAAAACTTTGATTAGTGTTGTAAATGTTCATAAATTTATATATAGACTATATATATATATATATATATATATATATATATATACAGAAATAAATCCCTAGATGAGCTCAAAGTTGTGTAATAACTGCTGTTTCTAGTTTGCATTATTGCCCCAGCAGAAACAATTTTGTTGTGCTTTTTTAACATTCCTGTTTTTTGTCACATAAATGTGTAACTTTGTTTAACACAGCCTGGTCAGAGTTGCTTGTGCTATTGACAGCTTCCTTAAAATGCTCTGGGTTGTATTAAATATTGAATGCTTCCATATTACACAAACTGCAGATGGTTCAAAAACATGACTTCTTGTTGATGGCTGGTTTGACAGAAGAACAAAAACTTGACTAACTCATATAAAAGGTGCTGATGAATATGGAAACATTGAGCTGCAAAGATACTGTTATCCAAGCTTTTTTAGCTTTCCAATTCATTCACTGAGAGCTCTCATGTCTCCATGTTGAGAGAAATCAGGAGTTACAAGAGACCGAGACAGAAGACATCCTTCAGCCTGAGGCTTATTAATTTCATTTATGATATGAAAGGGCCTTTACAAATGGAAAAATATAACTATTGGATTTGTTGTTATTAAAAAAAACCAAAAACAAATAAGCAAGCCCAGTCCAGGTGACAAAAAGTAATGCAAAAGTAACGTAATCTTTCCCTTCAAAGTAACTAAGTAATGCAATTAGTTACCATTTCATGGAGTAATGCAATGTTGATTTTCAAATAGTTGTGTATCAGCCAAATATTGTCCTATCCTAACAAACCATACATCAATGGAGAGCTCATTTATTCAGCTTTCAGATGATGCATAAATCTCCATTTCAAAAAAAGGACCCTTATGACTGGTTTTGTGGTCCAGGGTCACATATACTCTATATGAAAGAATCTGGATTCTTAGAGAAAGATAACAGTCATTCCCATCATTTTTATAGTTTTTTTTTATATTATGATTGCCTACTCGTTTTATGTGTTTCTGTGTTTCTGAGGTTGTAAATGAAGGCTGTCTCACCGAATCTCTTCTTGTTCTCACATCACCAGAGAAAGTGGCCCAGGCCAAAGAGGAGAATCTGAACATGCACCAAGTGCTCGACCAGACCCTTCTGGAGCTCAACAATTTATAAAGACGGAGTCTCGCAGCACATAAGCTCTCCAGCGGGGCCTGACGCAGCTCTTTGCTTTGATAAGTCAATGTCTTCGAGTCACACACTTGCCGTTTTCTTTCCAAACGAAACAGCCCGATGCAAACAATGTCTTGCAATAGCAGCGAAGCCAGCAGTACGTTAAACAAATGATCAACCTGGATTTGTAGTATTTGTAAGAAATCCATTGTGACCTCATTTGATTTATTCTGAACGTCATGTTTACTATAAATATAGCTTTTTGACCTCGACTGAAAAACATCCTGTAATTCTCAACTTTGGATTTAAACCATATACTAACAATTTAAAAGCAAGATTTTGTACAATGAAATCACTTTTGAGGTTACAATTTTTTTTTTTTTTAAGCATTTTCATTGATTTGTACCAAAATGCACTGCTGTGATTGTAACTAATGTGTCTCATATCACCTGCAGAATTGTAATATGAGTGTTTCCGTATGCACTGCTGCAAACTTGTGGCCTTTCAATGAAATTCGCTGCTCCAAATGCAACATGTCCTGCTCCCAAGGAAGAGGGTCCAAAATGAATTTGTGCTGATAAACCCTTGCTTTAAAAGGTTGTGAAATGGCTACAGTAGACAACACTAAAGCATCTGTGATAATTATATCAAATTGGGCCTGTAAGACATGGCTTATGTTTTTGACTATAATAACTACTGCAAACGTTTGCAAACATTTCTTCTGTCAGTTTGACAGATCTGACCAAATCTGTGAAGAATAGCAGTCACGTACTCAAGGTGATGATAATAATAATAATGATGGTAATTATGGGGTTGGATGAGATTGCTGAATCTATGTCATTATTTCTGTGCTATATTTGTGAAAGAATGCAATGGATTCCATTAATTGGGGAAGATATTTTTACATCGTTTAAAACTAATGCAAATCACTATGTAGTAAATCCTAGAAATAACACTGCATTTATTTGGTATATAAAAGGGATAACATTTGGATCATCCTCGCACACATTTTTAAATAATTCCTGCAATTTTTATGCATCACCCATTTATGTATCCTATGCAATTGTTTGAGCTATTTGATTAAAATATTGAAAACAGAATTTTGTCTTTTGCATTTTTATTGGAAAATCATCTGAATAAGTGACAATAACAGACAAGAGTGGTGACAGATTAAAAGACTGTTTGGTCATAAACCAAATGTTTATGCTTTAGTGAGGAGAAATAAGCAGACTGTTGTGCTTCTGCTGTTTTATTAGTTATTTTGGTGTAAGAAAACCCCTTAAAATGCCATTCATTTCACTTTTCTAATAAATTACATTCTTTGTGTGTTTGTGCAATAATGGGGTATGGAGTCTTAGCATAAGGCTGCGACATAAAATACATGAAACAAAACAATAATTTGGTCTCAATACTTCCTGAATGCACTTTCTAGTTATCCAAGGTGACTTGTATTGCATGCAGCGTCTAGATCTGATCAGTCAAAGCTCTGCTGTTGCATTATTAATAACAGACTCCAGAGAATCTTTCTGAACTGTTTTGTTCTGACCAGCAAAGCGGCTTTGGACTAGTTTGCCAAAGTAGGATTCACCATATGATGTATGGTTGAGGTTTTGTGACCCAAAATGTGCTTACCTTTATTGTAGCACCTCCTATTGGCCATTTAAGGTGAGTCTTTGTGCCTCATTAGCAAGCAATGGCACCAACATCCCAACCAAGGTTAAGGTCTGTTGGCCTTATTTTTTGGCCTGCACTGCCTGTGACAATTATCGGGACCAAGGCACGGAAAGAACATGACCTAAACAGATTTTCTATGTGTTTTTTCCAACCCAGTCTCGTAGAAAAACATTTTACGTTCAGATTATATTTTTAGAGAATACCAACACAGTGCACAAAGCAAATACTAAATATAAAACCTCTTCATGTAGTGTATCCCACAGTCATGTCAGAAAATTCAAGACATGCATAAGAAAGAGTGGAAGTGCAGTGTTATTAAAAGCCGATTAACTGCATCAATGTACAGTATGCACAGTAAATGAACACTATGTCTAATCTCTGTGGAACAGTCCATGAGTTTTGGATGCAGTCCGATTAAATGCATTTGACACCATTCATGGGGCCTTCACACTCTTTATTTAAAATAAATAAAGATATAAAGCACCAGTAATCTGTTTTCCTGGCTCACTTATTTCAGTCTGAATCCTCCCTGTACCAGACATTTCTATGTTTGTTACATTAAATTATTTACATTTACATGTCTTTTATTACATTGTGTTAAGCAAAAAATAAATAAAAATGAACAAACTGAACTGACATTTTTTTTTTTTGTGAACATTTACATTTTTTATTCTGCTTTAAACGACATATGCAAAACAATACAAAGCCAGGGTAACAAAGGATAAAAGAAAAAAAAAAAAATATATATATATATACTGTATATACACACACAATCAGAGACATGCACGACCTTTACATTACATGTACAAGACAGAACACAAACAGTTTTAATTGCCTTTCTATTAGTACTATGTTGAATAGTACACAAGTAATTTTCCAACTCTTTAAAAAACACTGTAAAACAGGGTTTTTTGTTAGAAAATGTACACTCATGAATGTGAAACTTAACCAACAAAATAAATAGATTAATAACAAAAACTTCGTTATTTACATGA
This sequence comes from Sinocyclocheilus anophthalmus, assembly GCA_018155175.1. Lineage (NCBI taxonomy): Eukaryota > Metazoa > Chordata > Actinopteri > Cypriniformes > Cyprinidae > Sinocyclocheilus > Sinocyclocheilus anophthalmus. The sequence continues at coordinate 104,805 of JADLZN010005135.1, read as the reverse complement.
TCATAATTAAAATATCCAAAAAACTACATTTTCAAAATGCAAATTAAAATTAAAGAGTACCTTTTCTTTGATAAACATAGAGACATCATACCATAACTTTTTAACTACAGACATATGATGTGCTATAAATAGTATTATCAATATAAGCATACTGAAACACTATTGTGTTGGTGATAGTGGTAGAAATAAACCATGCAACTTCAAACAGCTGCGTAACACGAATAGTACTACACTAGAGTCGTGCTTGACTCGTTCATTTTGATTGTAGCCTACTAAACAAGATATTAGGTCTACATTTACAATTACATTTATTTTCTCATATTTGTATGTTTGCATGTGTAACAGTTTAGAAGTTTTGACCACTCTAATCAGTGTTGGCAGACTGCCCCATCATCAGTGCATCAGTCTGGGACCGCATTATAGCAGTGTTGTTACTGACTAAACTCAATAATGATCAGCCAGGAGTAACAGCCAGTGTTGCCAGCTCATTTTCAGGGGAAGTTGCTAAAGGAAGGTTGGTTTGTTGCTAAACGTTGCTCAGTTACGTTGTGATGACATTGCTTGATGACGTCATTGCGTAATCATGATGCAAAATTGTCAAAAACCTATATTTTATATGTTAATTTAGATTTGTTCGTAGCAATATAAATGCATAATGTAATATTAAAATATAAATAACTATTTTTAACTATTATCGAAAACGTACACATTTTTGAACGATTACAATGTAAGTTTTATACTTTAAAGCAGTTTATTAGTAGCTAGTTAGTATGCTGCACTCTAAGAAAAGTACAAAATTATGCAGTGTGTTAATATGAAGGAGTTTTCTGGATTGATTTTTCCACAGGTTTTTGTACCTGCATTTTTAATGACGCATTGTATTTTGTGTTTTCGGGTTACAACGGATAACGGATAATGTCCTGGAAAGTTACTAGCACCTTTTCCAATTTTCTAGATATTTTTCTTACAGTGCACTAACTCATCAACAACCACACCGTAAAAAATTAGTGTAATTTTAACTGTATCATTTTGTAAAAACGCTACGGAAAAAAGCTGTTAATAGGTTAACAGTAAGTTCCCGTACTATATACAGGGAAAAACTGTAAAATATCTAAGCAGGCATTTCATGTAATTGTACAGTAAAATACTGTTAATTTGACAGTTTTTAGAAGTAAAAATAACGAATCAATGTATAATTTACAGTTAACAACTGTAAACTGATATTCCCCCCAGGAAAAAAAAAAATTTTTTTCCTGCCAGCGACACTCCACATTTGAAAGTATTTTGTTTAAATAATCATGTTTTTTAAAAAGTTTTTGTTATTAGTTATGTATATTTGGGCTTTATGTTACATCTTCTGTTGTTTAATGAAAGTTTAATGCATTATTTAAGTATCATGTGTGTTACCATGATGGTGTTTTGTGTTTGCATGAATGACCTTCTATATATTAGTATATACTTCTGCTTGTGGCGAAGCTACTTGTGATGAGCTTTGATTCTTCATGTGGCTTTCTCTTTTACCACCTGCATTATTATGGTGGTTGTCAGTATGTTCAAGGTACAAAACTGATTTTAATAGCAGAGTGCATTGTTGAATTTACTGGTTTACAATCAAATTTTCTTGTTTGTAAATTACAGTTTTATACTGTAAAATGTAAAGTTTTTGGCCAAAAATGTGTTTACAGTTTTTCTGTATTTTTTACAAAATTATTCTGGCAACCACAGCTGCCAAAATGATTTTGTAAAAACTACAGATTTTTTTTTACAGTGCACATGTACAAGCTACAAACAAAATGTCTCATAAATGAAAAATAACAGTATTCTATTATTATTACTATTAAATTAAACAATTGCAAATGGCAGCTAACTTAATTCCTGTAACGTGTGCACTGCTAGGCATCTTTGGTTTCCTCTTTCTGTGTCATTTAAATGGTCAATTGTGCCTTTTTATCATTTGAGTCACTTATCAAAAGTTGCTAAAAGCTGCCAAAGAAATTTTAATAAATAGCTAAATTTGTTGCTAGGTGCTTTTGGAAGAAAACGTTGCTAGGGTAGTCTGAAAAGTTGGTAAATTTAGCAACAAACTGCTCAAAGTTGGCAACACTGCTAACAGCACCGAGCCTGCTGCAGTGTGTACAGTTGCTTCCTGTTGACCAGCGCCACGCAGCGGCGGAAGTGCGCACACACGCACGTGAACCCGGAAGCGCAAGCCGATCTTTCTTCCTCACACCAAACAAAAGCCCTCGGAAGTGTCGCGTCTGCTTGTTATTCGGGAAAGAGAAACTGAAGATTAAGTTGGAAAATGTTACCGAACACAGCGCTCACCGAAGAACGATATAAACCGCGCGAATATAGTCGGATGTATTAGCTTTGATGGACCGCTTCTTTATTTACATTTAGCCATTTAGCATGTATTTGTCTGTATAAGAAGACTATTGTGATTTCGGTGTATTGTACGGCTGCAAATGGTTTAAATATCAGGTTTATTTGATGGAGAATTAAGTAAATCTGCGTCTGTTTGCTACTAAGTTAACGTTAGCATTGTTCGCGTTTACTTTTCACGTTTCGACTGTTTGTGTTCGAGCCCTATTGCTGCTCATCATCTGCTCGGACAGTCACAGCTGTTCCTCCAGGATGACTCTGGCTGTGTTTCTCGGCTGTGCTTTCACAGCGTTTGGTCCGTCTTTCTCCTTGTTTGTGTTCACCGTCGCCAGAGACCCGCTACGAGTCATCATTCTGATCGCAGGGTGAGTCACGTGACCGACGCTCCTGTCAAGCTCATAATGCAGGTGGCACACCAGTTACTCAGTGGAGCCATTGCTCCACTATACTATACTTCTTTGTTAGAGACATTCAGATACTGGACACGTTATCCTTCAAGAACATATCTTTCTCTATATAATGTCTAACAGAACATTCAAATAGTTTAAGATAAGCCTAGTGACATTTCTGTTTTGAGTGTTAACCTTTTAAAGTAGTTGCTCGTGGCTTTTAGCAGGCCCTTTCGAAGCGCTGTTAGTGGAGAATGTGTTTGTTTCAGGGCGTTTTTCTGGCTGCTGTCGCTGCTCCTGTCCTCTCTGGTGTGGTTCATCGCTGTGAAGGCCAGTAACTCGCAGGATCTCGGGCTTCAGAGGGGCCTGCTGATGTTCGGGGTCTTCTTCTCGGTCCTGCTCCAGGAAGTCTTTCGCTTTGTCTACTACAGACTGCTCAGGTGAGACTCTTTATGGTGCGCCATCGGTGTTGCCAACTAGTTTTCAGGGGAAGTTGCTAAAGGAAGGTCGATTTGTTGCGAAATGACGTTGTGACGTCATTACGTAATCACGACGCAGAATTGTGTCACTACATCAAATCTCAGTGGAAATATATTTACATTTTTCCATAAGATACTATAAATGCATAATATAATGTTAAAATATAAATAACTAGTTTATATTACAACATGAACACTTTTGAACTATTAATTTTTGAACGTTTGCAAGTGGTTTTATTAGCTAGTAAACTAGATAAAAAATACACATTCGAACAATTATAGTTTTAAGCAGGTATTATTAGTCAGTATGCTACACTCTAGAAAATAAATCACAGGTTTTTACCTGCATTTTAAATGACGCATTATATTTTGTGTTTTCGGGTTAAAGGGATACAACGGATAATGGATAATGTCCTGAAAAATTACTAGTACCTTTGCCATTTTTCTAGATATTTTTCTTACACTGTACTAACTGATCAACAATCACATGTACAAGCTACTTACAAGGTTTATCATAAATGAACAATTATTAAATTATTATTTTTATCATCAAATTGAACAACTGCAAACAGCAATAACTTAATTCATGTGAATTGTGTACTGCTAGGCATCTTTGGTTTCCTCTTTTGTGTAATTGAAATGGTAAATTGTGCCTTTTTATCGTTTGAGTCACTTATCAAAAGTTGCTAAAAGTAGCCAAATAAAATTTAAAAATAGCTAAATTTGTTGCTAGGTGCTTTTGGAAGAAAACGTTGCTAGGGTAGTCTGAAAAGTTGCGAAATTTAGCAACAAAATTGCTAAGTTGGCAACACTGTGTGCCATACACGATAAGAAATCCAGCACCACAAATCTTCAGTCTAGTTTCCATTAGAACGTTTTCTGAACTCTTTATATATATGCAAGTGAGTCTCCTTAAATGTGCACTTATTTGCATACTTTTCCAGAACAGAAATCTGAAGGTTGGATGCAATCAAGTTGAAAATTCATATTTTTTTTTCCCCAGAATACAGAGAAACAGTCAGAAAATGCTGTCAACAGTTTTTAAAAAACACAATACGTTTTCACCATGTTTTTAGGAATGAAATGTTACATGTAACACATGAATGATATGTTAACAAATCCCTCTGTACAAACCTGCAGAATATTAATAGGTATAAAACTAAGTTTTTTGGAGTATGTAAGATCTGGGAAAATGTAGATTTCTGCCTCTGTGTAAGGAAGAAAACGTGCTTTAAAAACATGTATTGTAATTGAAATCTACAGATGCAAATTACTTAAATATATACTTAAATGTATATTTTGTATGTTTTCGTTTCACTAGTCATGTTATGGAAGCAAAGTAGACAAAAAAATCTCAAAATTGACCACTGCATTAAAAATAATATTTCCTGTACTCTCTTACCTTAAATTATGAAAGTGACAGATAGATGCCATGATTTTGGAATTCATTCTGTTATAATGAATAATGATCGCTGCTTCCAGTTTCTGCTGTTAAAGGCTCCCATGTCTTTTGTCCTCGAGCAGTTTCCCTGCTCTCAGTTGATTCTGAGGAAACTTGGGTTTTTTGAAACGCTGATTCATTTTGAGCTCTTGTGTTGATTCATCAGGAAGGCCAACGAGGGTCTGGCAGCCATTAGTGATGACGACGGCTCAGCTATTTCGGTGCGACAGATGGCTTACGGTAAACTGTGCTCAGCTGTTGTTGTGTTTCATGTTGCACTCAGGATCACTGGATGGCAGGTTTGATCAGATGTCTGTGTGTGTTTCGTGTGCAGTGGCTGGGCTGGGCTTTGGGATCATGAGTGGAGCGTTCTCAATGATCAACGTCCTGTCTGACTCTCTGGGTCCCGGGACGGTCGGCATCTTTGGAGACTCGCAGTATTACTTCATTACAGCAGGTGAGCTCCTGCAAAGCCTCATGGGCCATGAGTAATCAACTGATCCAACAGCTTTCACATGTGCTGTTTGTATGTCAACATATGACAAAGCACTTGGCAAATGACACAAACCAGTCCTGCTGTTGGGGAAAGATGTATATTTTATTTAATAATCACTAGGGTTGCAAAGGGGTGGAAAATTTCCGGAAACTTTCCAAAAATCCTGGAATTTCTGGAATGTTTTCCGAAATTTACTGGAAATTTTCCACCTTTTTGCAACCCTAATAATCACGTAGGTCACCGACGTAGGTCAGTCAAAAAAAATTATTTGTGTGAAAAACACAACACTACTTTCATATTTTATTCTGGATTTGGCCATGAAATCTGGAAGCTGGTGTTGAAAAACAAACATATGACAGCTGTTTTTTTTTTTTGTGAGACCGAGTAAAGGTCATGTTGTTAGGTTCTACTTTTACAGGAAACACCTGTATATTACATTATCAAGAGGACATCTCTTATTATGCTTTGCTCTTGATTGGTTCAGTTTTTAAATATTATCTTTTAAATGTTACGTTTATAATTATAATGCTCATGTAAGAACCTGATTTAAAATTTCTCAGTGATACTAAAAACATAATGTTTGGCAGACATCCCTAACTCTGAAGAAAAACAATTAAGGGATAAAACGGACCAAAATTAAGTGAACAAAAACAATCAATTTTAATATTCTTATATATTACTACACTGCTATATAGTTTTTACTGTTTATAATAACAGGCTTCCCACAGTTATGAAAAACGTAGGAATATCAGGAAATTTTAAAGTTGTGGTTTCCAGGCCTGGAAAAATCATAGGAATTCTTCTAGTTATGCTCATTTCTGAAATGCTGACTAGAAATTGCTCTTTGAGAGTGCAATCCTTTTGGGGGAAAAATAAATTAATAAATAAAATAATAATAATGTAAAAGTCCTTTAGTGTGCGAAAATTCATTAGTCCAGAAGGTTTAAAACCTCTTTTATTATTTATTAAAGGGATACAAATGATCATCAAAAATTGTCATCATTTATTCTCTTTCATGTCATTCCAAACCTGGATGAAATTCTTACACAAAAAAAGATACAAGAAAGAAATGCATCTTTCTACAAGGCAGTGTTCTTCAATTTTTTTTTTATTAAAGGGGTCATATGATGCTATTTTAAAGATCATTATTGTGTGTATTTAGTGTAACAGAATATGTTGACATGCTTTAATGTTCACAAAAACACATTATTTTTCAAATACTACATTATTGTAGGTCCTCTATGCCCCGACTCTCTCAAACACGTCATTTTCAACGAAGCCCCCTCCTTTGACAAGCACAGTCAGCTCTGATTGGCCAGCTGACCCAGTGCATTGTGATGGGCCGAACACCGCAAGCACTCGTCAGAAATAAATGTAAAGGCGCCGCCCCTTACCATAATCGCGAGCTTAAGCTTTCAAAGTAAATATCAAGACAGTAAAAAATGTCGTTAGTTTTACCATCAGTTCAAACCCAAAAGGGCAACAGAGTCGCGTGACAGACACAGTAGTGATGCAGTACACAAGCCGCGGTTAAGACAGCTGACGTGCTACGGTTTCTGACAGGCTGTTCACTCTCCTGTGATCTGACCCTGTTCCTCTCACACACACACACACTCACTCTCACACACACACACACACACACTTCTCACGCACACACACACACACACACGACGCGTTACTCTGTGCTGCACAAAACTCCGCATTTGAACAGTCAATAGCAAATACTTAAACTAATAACAAAACATACTTACAGTCGCTGATTCAGAAGCGCAAGATTGTCCTAGCAAAGTCGGAATTGACCCTTTGTTTTTTTTTTTTTTTTTAAATAGCCTTTGTGCACAGCCAGCCTGTACTCTTCTAGGTCGTCATAAATGCGTGTTTGCACAAATCGAGCATATGGGTTGATGGATGTTCTGTTGTAAATAATCTTAACCACAATGATTCATTGCACTACTTCCGGAGAGGCCAATAAAGTGCTTTGACCTTTCGCACTGGGTGTAAAACACACAGAGTATCCCGGACATGCTCTTAAACACTATGCTGATCCTGAAACCACGCCGCCTTTCTTTGCGTGCACATTATGTAATATACTCAACATTAGTGAGGTGACACGTGGGGGCGTGTTAGAACGATGAGGTGTTTTAGGGGGGCGTGGCTGACTCTTAATTTTATAAAGAAATCTCTTTGGATTTGAGACTTTAGTCTTTGCAACTTTACAGATCTTCTTTATGCACCAAGAGCTTTTAACACTCCAAAGATAAAGGAACAATTGAAATCGCATCATATGACCACTTGTAAGTAATTTTAAAGTGTGATTTCTGAATAAATGAGCTCTCCATTGATGTATGGTTTGTTAGGATAGGACAATATTTGGCTGAGATACAACTATTTGAAAATCTGGATCCCTGATGGTCTTTAGCCGTGATGCAAAAAATCTAAATATTGAGAAATCATCTTTAAAGTTGTCCAAATTAAAGTTCTTAGCAATGCATATTACTAATCAAAAATTAAGTTTTGATCTATTTACAGTAGGAAATTAACAAAATATCTTCATGGAACATGATCTTTACTTAATATCCTAATGATTTTTGGCATAAAAGAAAAATCTATAATTTTGACCCATACAATGTATTGTTGGCTATTGCTACAAATATCCCCCAGCAACTTAAGACTGCTTTTGTGCTCCAGGATCACATTTGCCAAGATCAAAAATATTTTGTCAAGTCAAAGTATATTTGGATTCCTCATCAGATTGTAGGTGGGGTCTTGTGGGAATATTGTTGTGGTTGCTGAAGCATGAGCAGCAGTAATGTTGAGGCTTGTGTGTTGATGTCTGCAGCGTTGATGACGCTGGCGCTGACGCTGCTGCACACGTTTTGGGGTGTGGTGTTCTTCGAGGGCTGTGAGAAGAGCCGCTGGTGGGTCATCGCTGCAGTTGTCTCTCTACACTTGTTAGTCGCTGGCCTGGTGAGCTTTACATGAACACACACACTTTCACTGCCCATATCCATCCTTCACATGTCAACATAACTCTGATGTGAACTGACAGTGAAAGACTTTGACCTTACAAGTTCAAGTCATTTCACGTTCCGGTTCATTTTATAAATCCACTCACAGTACAGTTGATTTTATGTGTATTTTTCATTATGCATGGCGGTTATACTTACAGCCAAGAAAGTATATGAGACTTTACTTGACTTTTTTTTTCTCCATAGTAAATGCATTGGTAACTGTTTTAGCAAAGATTTATTTTTCCTCATGCTGAATTTCCACGATGTGTCTCCAGTTCTGTCAGAATTGCGGTGCAATACAGTAGCAAATGCCTGTATTATCTTGCACGTGAAAAAAAAATAAACAATGGCGTGCACTATAGATTATTTTATATCAGTGGTGACATATTTCTTGTAGACCTTTAGATTTTAATTCATCGTGTTAAAAGTGCAATTTAACTGTGACTCAACTAACTCATTAACCAGCTCACTGATGGCGAGAGACACGAGAATCTCAGATCTCTTTCATCACTACACATAAAACTACTTTTCTGAAGTTTGAGATCAGTGAGATTTAAAAAAAAAAAAAAAGTCCATATTCAGTACAAATTAATACTTATATTCAGCAAGGATGCATTAAATTAATCAAAAGTGGCAGTTAAGAATTTTACATTGTTGCAAAAAATTATATTTTGTCAAAAAAAAAATCCAGAGAAAAGGTTTCATGGTTTCCACAACATTTTTCAACATTAATAATAATATTAATCAGAAATGTGACTGGAGTAATGATGCTAAAAATTCAGCTTTGATCACAGAAATAAATTACATTTTAATTTAAAAATTTACATTTTTAATTTAATTTGCTGCATGATTGACAAAAATCATAATTGTCGATTATTTCCTTGAAATTGTAATTGCGATTGATTAATTACGATATCACAATTTACATTGAATGATGTTCATACCACTGTTTGAAGCAACTGCATGCCATATTAGTATATGAAAATAAACAAGCTGAAAACACTCTAACTGAAAAACCTTTAGTGCTTTTCTATAGTATTAAGCCTCAAATGTCAACTATACATCGGATTGGTTTCTTCTTTAAATTATAAAAAAAGTAAAAATATGAAATGTTATACTAAAACTAAAATAATTATGGGCAAAACCCTTAAGAAAACATGTAGAAAGAAAAAAACACATCTTAAGCATGCAGAATAACATAAGTGGACTTTGAACGATTAAGTAATTGTGGCATCCATAATTGTAATCATAATTAGAATTTCGATTAATTGTGCAGCCCTAATTTTTACTATATGTTCACATAGAAAACAGCTATTTTAACTTTTGACTAAGTTTGATCTAATAAGTGCAGGCTTTGTGAGCAGAAGAGACTTCTTTCAAAAGCATTTAAAAGATCCCACACTGTTGAACTGTATTGTACATAAGCTTTGTAAATGAATTCTGTCATTAGAGATTCTCATAGCTTGATGTAGCGCCTGTAGCTTGTGATGGTGTAAAGTTACACCAGAAGCAGTGTGTCATTACATGGTAACGCAGCTTTAGACGGGCTTGCTCAGATGTCTAATGTTTCCTCTGGATGCAGATCCAGAGCATGACGTTACAGCACCGGGACTGTTTCGGTTTCATACGCACCGCTTGGGTTATTTGTGTCTATAAACTTTCCCCAGGAAATGTTATTGCTCAGAGATTGCTTTTTTTTTTTTATAACTCTGCAGACTTTGGCCCTGTTTTTATCTCGCATTACCATGCATCTCAAATATTAAATGTGTCCAGTCTCGATCCAGTTGGGTCTGCAGTTGTATTAGGGTATACATCACTTACTCTGCTACTAGTCTAAAAGGCATTTTCTCTCTTCCCTTGTGTCAGTCGCTGCTGAATCCGCTGTATGAGGGCAGTCTGCCTCCTGTGTACGTCATTACGCTGCTGATGGGCGTCTGGGCGTTCTTCTCATCTGGAGGATCACTACACAGCCTCAATGCTCTCTGCACACGTAAGACGTGACATTCACATGCTTTACAGACTTCAGTGATGCCTAAGAGAGTCTAAACCGTAATCCAATCTGAAGTCTGAGCTCTGTAGCAGGGTTTCTGAGCCCTGGGTTCGAGCACCAGGTTTGGAGGACACTGCTTTACAGTCATGTGCTTCCAGATGTTCATCAGTCGACTGTGAATCGTATATCAGCAGGCCCCCATATTTCCACAATTGTGGATAGTAACAAAGTATTTTTACTCTGCTACTATATTTAAGCATGTTTGTCAAGTATCTCAAACGTTTATTCCACTGCATCCCAAAGAATAATATTGTAAAAAAAAAATTGGATGGGGGGAGTTCTCGTCATTTAGACGTAAAACAACACTTTAACTTCATTCATTATATTTGTTTCCTCTGAAGCTGGATTCACAGAAATGTTCTTAAAAAAAGGAAGTTAAGAAATTTATTAAAGGGGTCATATGATGCGATTTCAAGTTTTGCTTTCTCTTTGGAGTGTTACAGGCTGATTGTGCATAGATAAGATCCCTGAAGTTGCAAAGACTAAAGTTCAAAACCAAAGAGATATTCTTTATCAAAGTTAAGAGTCAACCACGCCTACCTTAAATGGCTCGTTCTAACACGCCCGCACATGTCTACCTCACTATGTGGCAATATTAGCATAATGCGCCCAAATGTGCACGCAAAGAAAGGCGGCGTGGTTTGGGTCAGCTGGCCAATCAGAGCAGACTGCGCTTGTTGGAAGGAGGGACTTTGTAGAAAACAGTGTTTGAGAGAGGCGGGGCATAGAGGACCTACATTAATGTACAGTATTTGAAAAATAATGTGTTTTTTGAACATTAAAGCATGTCAACATATTCTGTTACACCAAATACACAAAATAATGATCTTTAAAAAAGCATCATATGACCCCTTTAAGATTTTGGTTTTGTTTTGTTTTCCAAGAGCTGTACATAGGAACATTCTTACGAACTTAAGATTCAATTCTAAGAACATTATTTTCTGTCTTGAAAATAAATTGACAGGTTATGGTGTTATCTGATTATATGGCAGTTCTTGCCATAGGCTCAGATCAGCTGCAGAAATAATCATACTGTAATAATCATAAACATGCGCACTATTTTCATAGAGAATGAGAATTTAGGACACGCTATTGCATTTTTTATACACCATGAATTTGAAATAGTTATTTGTAAAGAACCTGTCTGAAGATGTAGCGGTCTGTTGCATTGATTTGCACAGGCTTTATTGCGCTTTCTCAATCGTGAATGTGTCCTGCATCTGTCTGAGTTTTATTTTTACCGCTAAAAATATAAAATTAAAAATATGAGTTGAGTTTCTACTGAATTTGGAACTCGTGAAAAGTCTTTAGGAGCTTATTTACATTGATTTGTGAGAAGATTCTTTTATGTGCTGTCTAAAGAAAAAAGATAAGAATATTTGGTAACACTTTAGTATAAGAACCAATTATCACTATTAACTTTCTTATTAGCATGCCTATTATTAACATATTGGCTGTTTATTAGTGTTTATAAAGCACACATTCTGCATGAGCATATTCTACATCCCTAATACCTAAACTTAATAAACTCCTAATAAGCTGCTTATTAATAGTTAGTAAGGTAGTTGTTGAGGCAAAAGTTGTATTAATGGTTTATAAATAGCGAGAATTGAAAATTAAAATAAAGTGTGACCGAACATTCTTGTGAAATGTTGGCATCACTTTACATTAAGTTCCTATTTTGTTAATGCATTAGTTAACATAAACTAGCAATGTATTTTAAAGCTTTTTTTTTTTTTGGTAATGTCAGTAAAAATACAAGTGCATTGACAAATTATAGCAGGTACAAATTTTGATTTAAAAAATGCATTAGAAAATTATGAAATTAACATTGACCAATATTAATAAGGGATGTATACGTATTGGTTATTGTTTGTTCATGTGTACTAATGTAGTTAACTAATGTTAACAAATGAAGCCTTAATTTTAAGGTTAAATTCTCGCTTATAACAAACCATTAACTATTTTTTTCAATAACTCCTAATTAGCTGCTTATTAATAGTTAGTAAGGTAGAATATGCTCATGCAGAATATGTGCTTTATAAGTACTAATAAACAGCTAATATGTTAAAAATAGACACGCTAATAAACTAGTTAATAGTGAGAATTGGTTCTTATACTAAAGTGTTACCAAACTTGTAAAGTTTTTGGGCATACAACATATTCTCAACTTTATTCTAAAAGCAACTTTATGTAGTTTAGTGTATTTAAGTGTCTTTGGAGCCCCTACAATTAAGTGAGTGATTACAGTGGATCGTTGTACACGTGCATGAGAGAGAAACACAAGTCTTTCTCCTGTTAGACGCCACTGTACAATATTTCAAGGTAGAAAAAGACGATCAGTTCTGAAGAATTGTACTCTTAAGAATCTTTCATGAATCCAGCCCCTGTCCTTTTTCTAAAGACTGTCTTTCAAAGGTGTCTGTGTCTAATATTCCCACAGATCAATGCAGTACTGTACCACACATTCCCAGGCCCTTGAAAAGCTGTTGTCTGTCTAACTGTGTCTGCTCTTGGTTGTTTCTGCAGGCAGGAAAGCTGAGGGGGAATCTTCATAAGATGGTTTTTGTCATGCCTAGCGAGATCTAGGACGACAGATGGGCTGAGCCTGCTGCTCGAGTGAATGGCAGCGCTTTGTGAAGAGCACAATCACCAGCTCAGACCCCGAGGGGATCCAGACACGTCCCCTCCAGCATCAGCCATCTCTACGGGGCCAACGGCCATCAGGCTGTCACAGAAACACTGTAAATAGCTTGATCTGAATGCAAATCAATAAGACAGATCTCTAATATTATTCTGTTTTAAAAGCATCATTGTCCAGCTCTTCTTGTAAATGTTTGTGGTTTTGAGTTTTATTTGCTGATGTCCTGTACGTTCTGACCGAAGCCGCTTTAAGGGGACGAGCGATCAAACAGAGCACCAGTTTCACCCTCTTTTACTAATGTTATCATTATTACGCACATACATGTATAAAGTCCAGAGCATTTCCATTTACTGCCATTAAAACCCTGAAGAGTTTTCATAACAGCTTTGTACATTTTGAAACACATTATATGTCTTGTGAATGGAAAACATTTCACTTTTTCAAACAGAACAAATGTCTTAATCATTTCGGTGTAATTATGCCGGACAGACTGATGCTTGGGGATCATCTTTCATCAGCATAGTCTGTTGTTTGTAGCTCATTTTGATCAGTAGAGAACAGGAATCACAAAGCAACTGAAAAACTCAATTTTCAATATATTTCTGACAATTGAATGCAACCTTTACATATCTAACAGAATCTTCTGTTCATGTTAATATGTGACCCTGGAGCACAAAAGCAGTCTTAAGACGCTGGGGTATATTTGTAGCAATAGCCAACAATACATCGTATGGGTCCAAATTATTGATTTTTCTTTTATGCCAAAAATCATTAGGATATTAAGTAAAGATCATGTTCCATGAAGATATTTTGTAAATTTCTTACCGTAAATATATCAAAACTTAACTTTTGATTAGTAATATGCATTGCTAAGAACTTCATTTGGACAACTTTAAAGATGATTTTCTCAATATTTAGATTTTTTTGCACCCTCAGATTCCAGATTTTGTATCTGGACCAAATATTGTAATATCCTAACAAACCATACATCAATGGAAAGCTCATTTGTTTAGCTTTCAGATGTATAAATCTCAATTTAAAAAAAATGGCTGGTTCTGTGGTCCAGGGTCACATGTTCTTCAGCTGGTGCTGGGCCTGTCGGCCGAGTGGTCATCACAGTTGTAGTTATCTGACACTTACTCTATGCTGCTGTATGTAGATCCACACTTGTCTTCTCAGTGAGTTACACTAACATAGCTTTAATTCCTAACCCAGCATACTAACATCACTGCATTTACACATTACCAATTTTCCAGTCTGTTAGCCTTAAAACGCATCCAGCACACGCTCATTACGGTACATGACAGACCACAGAGAAGGTCACTCTTAAAAATAAAGGTGCTCACAGCGATGTCATAGAAAAACCAGTCAGTCAAGAACCGTCTCGTTCTTACCTCTTTATAATCTGAAGAACCTTCTTTCGCCACAACTAAACAGAAAGGTTCTTCAGATGTTAGTTAAAGGTTCTTTATGGAACCATTTAGACAGAAAGGTTCTTCTATGGCATCGTGAAGCACCTTTATTTTTAAGAGTGTTGCAGCGGTTCTGTGTTGATGCAGCGTTCAGGTTTGTTTCTCTGGATGTTGGCAGCTCCTCAGTAACCACTAGCGTTCGGTGTGCTTCTGTGTTAATGTATTGCGTTCTGTACTCCTCCTCTGTGTCTGTATGCGAGTTGTTTCTGGTCTACAGTTGTCATCCAGTGTTAAAGCTGTGCAGATGGAGCTCTTGTCATGTTCTGAATATTGGACACAATAACTCGGTGCTTTCCTGAATTTCAATTACAAAAGGACTTCTTGTAATTATGTAACATTTTAATGCTGCTTTATAAAGTTTCTAAGAATATGATGTGCCAAACAGGGAATCAGATTGCTGTTCATATGCAAATTTGATTTGACAAAAAGATTAAAAACACCCTGTTAATCATTTCATGGACTTTTCGTGGAGTTATTTGGGGGAAGCAAAATATTTAGAAGATATGGTACACATTTATGTGGATCATAAATGAATCCATCAGTTAATGTTTTCATATGGTTAGGAGGATATTTGTGGTGCATTGCACAATAATGTCCAATTTATTAACTTTAGTAAATGCCTTGGATATCATGTGCACAGCAGATTAAAGGGATAGTTCACCCAAAAATGACGATTATGTTATCATTTACTCACCATCAAGTTGTTCCAAACCTGTGTGAAGAAAGTGGGTAAGTTGCTGGTTCCCATTGACTTTCATAGCATGGAAAAAAACTCTGGTTACCAACATTCTCCAAAAGATCTGCTATCCAAAATAGAAAGAAACTCACACATTAAGGTTCAATTCTCACCATTAATTATGGCTTTTACCTTAATTAACTGCTGCTTATTAATAGTAAGGTAGTTGTTAAGTTTAGGTATTGGGTAGGATTAGAGATGCAGAATATGCTCATCCAGAATGTGTTTTATAAGCACTAATAAACAGCAAATATGTTAATAATAGGCATGCTAATAAGCAACTCGTTAATAGTGAGAATCGGTCCTTATACTAAAGTGTTTCCAGAAACTCATACAGGTTTAGAACAATATGAGGATGAGTAAATGATGACAGAATTATCATTTGTAGGAGAACTATCCCTTTAATGTTACTTTTTTTAAAAAAATTGGTAATTGACATTAACCAAATACATGCTGTAAAATCACTGTTTCAGCAGTCAGCTATTGCATTAACTCACGTTAATGTACAAAGTGTTACCGGTATTTGTGGCTTTTAGGCTCTCAGTCATGTGACCTCTGCCCTTTAGTAAATATCTTACTGAAATGTGAGAACTGACCCCCTGACCTGCCAAATGCATTGGATTGCATGCTTCACAGTCAGTCTTCAACAGAATTGTGTTGAAATACACACCTCTACATGACCTGTCATGACTTATATATAACACAAGTTAACTCGTGGATTTTCCAGATTCAAAGTTTAATGGTCTTAAACATTGCTGGTGCTGACAGGAATCCTCGTGTGAATGTTTAGTGTTCTGGACCGTGTTTGATACATACATGCAGTAAAGAACAGTCTGTTCTGAGAGACACAGACTGAAAACAACACGGCTTCACAAACTCATTATACACTTACAATTTTGAAATTGTGTGTCAAGACTAAAATATAGTTTCTGAAGTCTAGTGTCAGATGACTGGAGAGAGAGAGTTAGTGGTCACTATCTGGGTAATATATAAATGAATGGCTGTGGTTTGACAGTTTATCTATATGTAAACTAGGTTCTGCTCAGATACTGTTAGAGAACCATTATACATCTTGGAAGGTGGATGAATAATATGTTATGATTAATTTCCTCAATTCAATGGAAAAAACAGCAAAATGAAAAAAAAAATGTATGTACTTTTTTAGTAAAAAAAACTCCAGTAAAACTCCAGACACATACACAACCAGGGCAACAACAAAAAAGTGGACCAAAAGTGTATGCAGCAATTTCTACTAATTTGCAAACAATTTATTCCAAAGTCTCACTCTGAAGACAAACAAGACAAAACAAGTTTCTGAATAAATATAGTTTCTGAATAAATATGTGGTTTATGATACAGTAACAGAGGTTTGATCTATGTCTTTTTCAACGGCAGCTGGTTTATAAATAACATTTTGCTTGGAGTCTTTTTTAAACCTGTAGAGAAAAAGAGACAGAAGTGAAACATGTTTAGCCTTTTGTGCTGCGTGTCTGCTTTCTGAAAGCAGAGAGTATTAAAAGTGTACAAACTTAAGTCAAATGAAGTGGTGATGAATCAGAGATGGATATGAACGTACTTTGAGTACTTTTTCCTCTGTCCATATGTGTAGACGGAGAAGACCAGCAACGTGACGGCAAACAGAACCCCAAAGATAATCGCCAGAATGTGTCCTGTGGGGAAACAACAACCTTTAAACGCGTTTATATTGTGTTCATATTACTGTCACACACAGAGAGCTTCAGTAAGGAAGGAAAATGGGAAATAAAACCATGTTAGCACTATGAAGCAGACAACATTAAAGCTGCAGGCCCTAACTTTTGGCGCTCTAGCAGTTAATAAACAGAACTGCGTGCTGTTTTTATATCCTGCTGTAGATATACAGTAAATGATACATTCTTACCGTTAGATTCCATTATATTGCTGTCTTGCGTTTCAGATGGTGGAGCTTCACTGGCTACTGTAAAACACAACACAAAATATACATACGCTAATACATATTGATTGTACAGTACAGATTGTTTCAACAGTAACAACAAATTAACTTTCTGCTCTACAGAAGACAATGGTGTCATTATTCTGCTCAAGTTAATTCAGTGTCAGTGTTTCAAAGTTTGTGTCTTTATCTGGCTCTATTCAGTTTAAAGTGTCAGTGCAGTTAAACTGAATATTAACTTGAAGTCATTGGCATGGTTATAAATACAAAATATTAAACCAAATGACATTTAGATGTTTGTTGGGTTCAAAAAATAAAACAGTAGTTATGAAGCCATAACTTATTGTATATACATGTTGCATTGTACTGACGATTTTTAAAGTACTTGCATGCAATTTCAAAATAATTACAACTCGTACGCCAAACTTAAAAACCCAATCTGCCTTGCTTAATCTGTTTATGCATTGTAATATGTTTTATGTTTCTCAGGGGATATTAATTCTCCTGCCTGGCTGTTATTGAAAATAAGAACCTGTTCTTAATTGACTTGCCTGGTTAAATAAAGGTTAAATTATTGAACCTTTATAATATAGATATAGGAAAATAGAAACAAAATTTTTTTTCCCAACCCCGAGTTACACAAACCAAAAAAATGGGCCCCTCAATACATAATTATAGACTGTATGTCAATTATGTACAAAATTAACTTAGAATCAGAGTTTAGAAACAAAAATATAAAAACAATCTCCCATGTACAGTGTACACATCCGCTAACATTTTTGTAGATCAGTGTGTACTGTATGTACAAACCCGATTCCAAAAAAGTTGGGACACTGTACAAATTGTGAATTAAAACAGAATGCAATGATGTGGAAGTTTCAAATTGCAATATTTTATTCAGAATACAACATAAATTACATATCAAATGTTTAAACTGAGAAAAAAATATATCATTTTAAGGGGAAAAAAAATTTTAAAAGTTGGTTTTAATTCAGCGGCATCAACACATCTAAAAAAAAGTTGGGACAAGGCCATGTTTAGCACGGTGTGGCATCCCCTCTTCTTTTTATAACAGTCTGCAAACGTCTGGGGACTGAGGAGACAAGTTGCTCAAGTTTAGGAATAGGAATGTTGTCCCATTCTTGTCTAATACAGGCTTCTAGTTGTTCAACTGTCTTAAGTCTTCTTTGTCGCATCTTCCTCTTTATGATTGCCAAATGTTTTCTATGGGTGAAAGATATGGACTGCAGGCTGGCCATTCCGTACCCACCCAACCCTGATCCTTCTTCTACGCAGCCATGATGTTGTAATTGATCCAGTATGTGGTCTGGCATTGTCATGTACGGAAAATGCAAGGTCTTCCCTGAAAGAAACAACGTCTGGATGGGAGCATATGTTATTCTAGAACTTGGATATACCTTTCAGAATTTATGGTGCCTTTCCAGATGTGTAAGCTGACCATGCCACACGCACTCATGCAACCCCATCCCATCAGAGATGCAGGCTTCTGAACTAAGCGCTGATAACAACTTGGGTTGTCCTTGTCCTCTTTAGTCTGGATGACATGGTGTCCCAGTTTTCCAAAAATAACTTTAAATTTTGATTCGTCTGACCACAGAATGGTTTTCCACTTTGCCACAGTCATTTTTAAATGAGCCTTGGCCCAGAGAAATCGCCTGCGCTTCTGGATCATGTTTAGTTATGGCTTCTCTTTTGACCTATAGAGTTTTAGCCGGCAACGGCGAATGGCACGGTGGATTGTGTTCACCGACAATGTTTTCTGGAAGTATTCCTGAGCCCATGTTGTGATTTCCATTACAGTAGCATTCCTGTATGTGATGCAGTGCCGTCTAAGGTCCCGAAGATCACGGGCATCCAGTATGGTTTTCCGGCCTTGACCCTTACGCACAGGGATTGTTCCAGATTCTCTGAATCTTTGGATGATATTATGCACTGTAGATGATGATAACTTCAAACTCTTTGCAATTTTTCTGAGAAACGCCTTTCTGATATTGCTCCCCTATTTTTCGCCACAGCATTGGGGGAAATGGTGATCCTCTGCCCATCTTGACTTATGAGAGACACTGCCACTCTGAGAGGCTCTTTATATACCCAATCATGTTGCCAATTGACCAATAATGCAATGGTCTCCCGGGTTTCGCCCCCCCCACTTTATATGTACATTTTAACTTTTCCGGCCTCTTATTGCTAACTGTCCCAACTTTTTTGGAACGTGTAGCTCTCATGAAATCCAAAATGAACAAATATTTGGCATGACATTTCAAAATGAATACTTCACAATTTGATATGATATATATTAGATTGTGAATAAAATATAAGTTTATGAGCTTTGTAAATTATTCCATTCCTTTTTTACTCACAATTTGTACAGTGTCCCAACTTTTTTGGAATTGGGTTTGTACGCAATGATTACATATGCCTAATTTGATAATGTAACCTTTTAGTGTTTCTAGTAAAAAGATATTCAGACATTTTCATAATTACGATTTCAAACACATCATGGGGCCACTGTAAACTGCAGCACAATCAGGTTTATACCTGCTGCAGTTTACAGTGGCACCATGATGTGTTTGAAATCGTAATTATTTCAAACACTAAAGAGCTAAAAGGCCTAATACAGACTGTACATACTTCTTGCAGTGGATCCTGTGTGGAAAGATGCCAGCACTTTTCTCCCATGCAGAAGTTGTGGAGCTCTGAAGTTTTTGGACAAAAGCTTGTTGTGTTCAGTTTTCAATGTGTCCTCCAAGGCTGCTAGCTAACAAAAGAAAAACAAGACTGATTTAGATCAGCGAGTGCTATAAATGACGTGATGCTCTCTTGTGAGAATAGCCTGACCTGTCTTCTTGAGACTCTGATTGAGTCGTTGAACAAAGTCCAGCTGACCGTCTGAAAGCACGGAGGGGTCGTGAGGGACCCGCTGTACCTATAAAACCTGTCCAAGCTGTCTGGCAGTAGATGGCGCACATTAAAACCAGGAATCTCAGTGTCTGACTCTGAAAAGGAGACCATCAGCTCAGGTTGGATGATAATCATCAGTGCTTTATGCTTGACGTTTTCTTTGTTGACAGTTATTAGTTTCTTACCCTCAATGCTGATGTCTGTTAACGCAGACAGGATCTTCTCATAGTTGTCATTGTCACGAAGGCCAATCTGTTGAGGAAAAAGTCAAAAAGAAATACTAACAAATGTATTGCAAAGACTTTATTGGAAGTGATCAAACCCTATGGAAGCCCATTTCCGCCACTGAATAAAAAATTAAAAAAGGTTATTGCGACTTTTAATCTCACAATGAGTTAAAGTCCATTTGGCGGGGGGGGGGTAGGGTGCGGTGAGTAGTTCTCAGAATGTGAGATTTACAACTCGCCAGTTTCGACTTATAACTCGCAGCTCTGACTTTATAACTCGCAGTTCCGACTTATATATCACAATTCCGAACTTTTAAACTACGCAGTTCGATTTATAATCGCAATTCCGATTTTATAACTCGCAGTTAGTTCGTTTTATATCTCGCAAATCCGACTTATATCTCGCAATTCCGAATTATACTCGCACATTTCCGACTGCTATCTCACAATCCGACTTATAACTCGCAGTTCGGACTTCTAACTCGCAGTTCTGACTTTATAAATCCCGCAATACGACTTTATAACTCGCAGTTCTGATATTTATACTAGCAGTGCCGACTTATAACTCGCAATTACGACTTTATAACTAGCAATTCGACTTTATAACTCGCCGTGCTGACTTAATAAACTCGCGTTCACTTTTATAACACTAGCAAGTTTGACTTTATAAACTCGCAGTTCCGATTATAACTCGCAGTCTGAATTATAACAACTCGCAGTTCCGACTTTTATCAACTCGCAATTCCGTACTTTATAACTAGCAATTCCGAAGTTATAACTGCAATCGACTTTAACACTTCGCAATTACGACTTTATAAACACGCAATACTGACTTATAACTCGCCCAGTTCAGGACGTATAACTCAGCAATTCGAACTTTATAGCTCGCAATTCCGAACTTATAATTCGCAAGTCGACTTTATACTTCGCAATTTCCGATTTTATATCTCGCAATTCCGACTTTATAACTCACAATTCCGACTTTATATCTCGCAATTCCGACTTCATAACTCGCAATTCTGACTTCACAACTCGCAATTCTGACTTCATAACTCACAATTCTGACTTCATAACTCGCAATTCTGACTTTATAACTCGCAATTCCGACTTTATAACTCGCAATTCCGACTTTATAACTCGCAATTCCGACTTTATAACTCGCAATTCCGACTTTATAACTCGCAATTCCGACTTTATAACTCGCAATTCCGACTTTATAACTCGCAATTCCGACTTTATAACTCGCAATTCCGACTTTATAACTCGCAATTCCGACTTTATAACTCGCAATTCCGACTTTATAACTCGCAATTCCGACTTTATAACTCGCAATTCCGACTTTATAACTCGCAATTCCGACTTTATAACTCGCAATTCCGACTTTATAACTCGCAATTCCGACTTTATAACTCGCAATTCCGACTTTATAACTCGCAATTCCGACTTTATAACTCGCAATTCCGACTTTATAACTCGCAATTCCGACTTTATAACTCGCAATTCCGACTTTATATCTCGCAATTCCGACTTTATATCTCACAATTCCAACTTTTAATCTTGCAATTCCGACATTAGATCTCGCAATCGACTTTATAACTCGCATTCCGACTTAGAACTTAGCAATTCAGACTTTATAATCGCAATGCCGAATTCTTTATAATTCGCAATCGCTTTATATCTCGCCAAGTCGACCTTATAATCTCACAATTACGATTTATATCTGCAATCCGACTATACTCGCAATTCCTTTTATATCTCGCAATCCGATTTTTTAATTCGCAATTCCGACGTTTAATTCGCAATCGATTTATTATCACAAGTCCGAATCTTTATAACTCGCAGTTCCGACTTTATAACTCGCAGCTCTGACTTTATAACTCGCAGTTCCGACTTTATAACTCGCAGCTCTGACTTTATAACTCGCAGTTCCGACTTTATAACTCGCAGCTCTGACTTTATAACTCGCAGTTCCGACTTTATAACTCGCAGCTCTGACTTTATAACTCGCAGTTCCGACTTTATAACTCGCAGCTCTGACTTTATAACTCGCAGTTCCGACTTTATAACTCGCAGCTCTGACTTTATAACTCGCAGTTCCGACTTTATAACTCGCAGCTCTGACTTTATAACTCGCAGTTCCGACTTTATAACTCGCATTCGCTTTTCGCATTTCGACATGAGATCTGCAAGTTCGACTTATATCTCGCAATTCCGACCTTATATGTCGCCAATTCCGGACTTTATATCTTGCAAATTCGGACTATATCTCGCACATTCGACTTTTCTATCTCGCAATCGACTTTATATTCCAATTCGACTTTTAAAACGCAGTTCTGACTTTTAACTATACAGTTCCGACGTTATAAACTCGCAATTTGGATTTATATCTCGCAATTCTGACTTTTTTCCTGAGAAATTGCAGTTAGTCTTGACATTCTGACTGATAAACACGTAATTGCGAGTTTAGCCTATATCACGCAATTCTGAGAAAAAACAGTCAGAATTGCGAA
The DNA here is from genome assembly GCA_018155175.1 of Sinocyclocheilus anophthalmus. NCBI lineage: Eukaryota > Metazoa > Chordata > Actinopteri > Cypriniformes > Cyprinidae > Sinocyclocheilus > Sinocyclocheilus anophthalmus. Next base: position 82,113 of record JADLZN010005135.1, on the reverse strand, counting down.
ATTCGTGAGTACAGTTTATTAATCTGTGGGCACGATTTGTTAAACCGAGGGAACAGTTTAAGAATTTGTGAGTATGGTTTATAAACTGAGGGGACGGATTGTTTTTTTTTTTTTCTCCTACAGGTGACTGCTTCCATAGGCTCCGTAGGCTTCCATACAAACCATATTCTTTTACTTGGAAAACTTTACTGCAGCCAGAAGGTTGTAGTTGAAAGACTTACACCTATGAATCCTCCTAACACTGCCAACCCATCCGCTTTACTAGCAGCCTCAGCGAGATTTGCGTATCTGGAGTTATAATGAACCACGTGGATCTGAGGAATGAGGAAACTGCGGTAGCAAGTGTTTATGCAATATGCCCCACATTATGCAGTTTTTATAATCACTCATGTTCCAGAAAGACTGGGCCCAACAACATGATCTCTGAATGGGTGGCTGTATAGAGAGACCATTAAACCGTGTGTTTCTTCATCTCAGCTCACCTCAGCAGGGAAATGCACATGATCTATGGTGTGCTCTGAGCCAGGGACCTCTGTGGTTCCCCAGTGGAAGTGAAGCTGGGCTGCGACGTAAACATGATCGAATCCCCTCATGATCCGCATGCTGCTCGGCAGACTCAGCTGCACTGATGCAAGAACAGAAAATACATGCTTTCAGATAGCTTTTCATTTCTGAAATTAAAGTAAGGTCATTACATGTAATTATGTCATTTAAGTCAGCAACAAAAACAAATGGTAAATAAAGTCAATAAACTGTATTTGTGTTTTAAGCATTATTTAAACCCACTCTTTAAAAGGGTCCATTTGATCAATTAAAGTACAAAACTGGCTTTCTGCATGCATGATTTTATTTATTTTATTATTTTTACAATCATTTACTCAATAAATTTGATGAAATACACTCATTCCTACAAGAATGAAACATGATTAAGTCATTGAATCACTCACTCAACTGATTCTTTCAAAAACCACATTCATTAAGAAGTAAAACACCGCTATTGCTCAAAGATACAATGATTGCTTCTGTTTTGACTTCATTATTAACAATTATTTTTGGTGAAGCAAAAATACACAAAGTAGCTGGCAATATTCTGTCTACAATTTTAATTAGTCAATTTTACCGTCTTGTTTGTTGAAAAGCAACAGCATGAAAGAAGGTCATACATTCGTTTGGGGACCTACTCTCACTATTAACTATTAACTATGACCTTTGCCTCAAAAAACTAATTTGCTGCTTATTAATAGTTAGTAAGGTAGTTGTTAAGTTTAGGTATGGGTCGGATTAAGGGATCTAAAATATGGCATTAATGTGCTTCATAAGTACTATAAACTGCCAATCTGCTAGTAATAGGCATGCTAATAAGCAACAAGTTAATAGAAATAACTGGTCCTTAAATTAAAGTGTTACTTAAAGCATTGTATACTTAACATGCTGTTTCATTATCTTAATGTTTATTGCACGGGAGAGATTTAACAAAAAAGGAGACCTGTGCCAACTAACAACAGTCTCCTCTTTAATAATCAAAATACACAAAACTGGAATCGTCATTGTTTTTTATTTTTATTTTTCACAAATATGTAATAACACTGTCACATGTCACTGACATACTGACAGTCGAACTAGAGCCATTTGCTGCTGTGGTGTGAACAGTTCAATACGGGTCTTGTGTTTGGTGTGAAAGGGCCTCGACTCACATGTGTGTCCGTTGTTGATGAGGGTAAGAGCGGGAGAGCCGGCGAGATCATAACCCTCCAGTTTAATGGGAGGCAGATTGGGCTCATAGAAAACCTTATGAGTGTCTATGTTGACTGGAGACTGAGCTTTTCCACTACAGTGTTCAAACGCAGATAACCACGCGTCCTGATCTGGCCGAGACAAAGAAATCAATGACATGCAACAGCCTTAACAATACCAGTTTATTTAAAAGTTAACTTATGACATTTTTACGCAACAATTTTTATTTGTATAGTGCCTTTCCAAAATCCAAAGCCATTTTTCAGAGCCTGATAACAATGCATTACAATAAACATAAAAAAGCACTAGTAATACCACAAGTAGAAACACTTTACAATAACAGTACATGAATAACCATTTACTAATGCATGTTAGTTCATGTGAATGCCAATGTCAACCTCAAAATGTAATTAACACATTAACTAACAAACACGTAGTTAAAGTTATTGTTTTTCCCACATGAATTTATATGACTCATGTATTATAGGTTAGTCCTTGATTAGCTCATCATTAGTTAACCGATATTTAATTTTGGTATTAATACGTGATTATTTATTTGCTTTTATTATAAAGTGTTACCGATAAAGCTTCAGGACATTGTTGCATTGCATGAATTGCTAAGACCTCGGTTAAAATACTCTAAAGCTTTGAGTCTTTGGGGTGTTCATGATGGAAACACAGACTGTCGAAGGTGTTTCACAAGAACTGATACTGACGTCATGGACGCAATAAAGCAATAAACTCACGCAGAGTACAAATATGTGCAAACTAAACTAATCTTTCTGAAAACATTTTTTAAGAGGTTTTTATATATTGTTTTCAGTTGTATTTGTTTTAGAATATTTGTTTAATATATTTATATTAAAATCATTTCATTTTATTTATACATTTAATGTCTGATTACATTTCAAATGTTTAGCTTTTGGTCCTTTAGCAGTTAGTATAAAAAGTGACTTTTTGTATGAGTGACTGTATCATGACTGAATCATTTACTCAATACATTTCATCAGATACAGTCTCACACGGGAACAAAAAAATGTGACTGTTTATGAGTGAGTCTCTGAATCACTAGTTTTACAGTACACTCTTAAAAATAAAGGTGCTTCACGATGCCATAGAAGAACCTTTTAAATGGTTAAATAAAGAACCTTTAACATCCATGGAAACATCGTACATAAAAGATTCTTTATAGTGGAAAAAGGTTCTTCAGATTATAAAAAGGTAAGAACGAGACGGTTCTTTAATTAATCTTTGACTGAATGCTTCTTTTTGGAACCAAAAATGGTTCTTCTATGGCATCGCTTGAAGAACCTTTTGAAGCACCTTTATTTTTAAGAGTGTTCACTGGTATATTGTACCATGTTTCACCTTCTAGATCAGTATGTTATAACACACTGTTTCAATATTCAGATGTTTTATCTACTGTTTATTTATTTGTATTAAGCACATGTTAATGTCACTTACTAGTAGCATGATTCCATGTTGACCTGATTTGAATTGGATTTTAATCAGTGAATCTGATTGCATTATTATTATTAAATGTACAAAATATTTACTCTACTTTCTAATCTAATGAAATAAGTGCTACAAATCATATAAATGATGTTTCCCTTCACTCACAGTATTATACAGCAGTATTACTAGGTGATGAAAGTAACTAATGGTGCTTTTCCACTGCATGGTACGGCACGGTACGGTTCAGTAAGACTGTGCTAGAAATGTCTGCTATGATCCACTAATAAGGGTGAGTTAGATTCAAAACTGTATGTAAAACTCTGAGTTAAAAGTCATTGTGGGTGGTTTACGGCCAGTATCTATTTCCATGGTAACCCCAGTGGTGCTGATGAGAAGAACCTGTAGGATGGAAAGACATTGTGTCAGGGACGTATATTGAGAAAATTGCCTTTAAAGTTGGCCAAATTAAGTCCTTAAGTTTTGATATATTTACGGTAGGAAATTTACAAAATATCTTCATGGAAGTTCATGGATCTTTTACTTAATAGATAATGATATTTGTCATAAAAGAAAAAATCATAAGTTTGACCCCTACAAGTACTTGTTGGTATTGCCTACAAATATACCCGCGCTGTTTGTGCTCATGCACCAACATTGCTGTTTACCATGATCAAGTGGAATTGGTAACTTTTCGTAAAATAAGGCTCCAAGCAGGATCCTGCCAAGTATAACCAACTACAAATAAATGATGAAGACTATGAAGCAGAAACTTTGCTGCTTGGATCTCTAGTGAGGTGAACTTCAACCAACTTTTTAATGTATAGATAATGCCATAATAATAATATCAGATATTACTGTAATATGCTAACATGCTGCTATAATGTTCTGTTACAGTTATGGGGCAAATAGATTTCGAGCAAACCAGGCACAGGTAGATGAACGAACTGTGAGAACAGGTTTGGTCATTGTGAGTGAATGAGCTGGATTGAGAAGACAGTATCTTTTCCTTATTCACACACATCAGCACACTCACACAATCCCTCCTTCATCCAGCTCTGTGAATGTGAGCATTATGTGCAGACGCTTCACTGCTCACTTACATCAGCGCTAATGCTAAACTCAACCTGCTACGCTTAGAACAGAAGAATTCACAGCTCAGGCCACTGCCAGAAAAGGCCATACGGCTGAGATTTCAAAATCAGACCGAATACAGAGCTGTCAGCACTGTAAAAACAAATGTTTCTTTCAAAGTTGATTATTGCAGTACATTTTCCAAAAAAACACAATTTCAGTCTTTCTATTCAGAATGCTGTTTCGTTGTTAATTTACGGTGAACTGTATTACAATGTCTAAGTTAAGACACCACCATTGGTTTTTTTCAGTCTGAGGTCATCCTGGCCACATTTAACTGTTTGAGATCATAATATGAATCAGTTTGAAAGATTGTTCATCAAGAGCCTGAGCCAGTTAGCTATAAGTAGTATTATTGCAACATGTAGAAGTCCTGAAAACAACAGTGAGAAATAAGAGCTAATCCATGTTGAGGAAAATAACTGGCTGACTCCATGTATGATGCTGATATTCATAACTACACTCTCTAACTGCATGGACATTTATAAATTTCCAGATCTGCAATTTGCGGTCATTAATTTGAAACATTTTGTCAGCACTGCTAGTTTGCCTCTTAAACCCTATTGTGTTTTGAAAACGGTAAAATTATGCTTTTTGGGGAAATCTGAGTTGTATTTGTGTTTTTCATTTATCTATTTACTTAAAGTTAATATTTTAATGTTGCAAAATCGTTTGTCTGATTTCTGTGTTATACATTATGCTATGATGACTTCATTCCGACGTCGAGGTAAGACGAAGGAGATTTTTATTCATGGGATCTGGACATCTTTCTCATGCCTCCATTACTTAACTAGAGAGACTTACCAGCAGTCCGACGTGAGCCAGTCAAGCACAGAATTAGTTATTTGACAGTTTGGCCATTTTAAGTAGGTAAAAACAAAAATTACTCCAGCTTATTTTTGATCTCTGTAATGGATAAGATTGCGTCAGAAAATCAGGATGTGTGTGTGTGTGTGTGGTGTGAGTGTGTGTGTGTGAGTGTGTGTGTGTGTGTGAGAGACGTGTGTGTGTGTGTGTGTTGGTGCGTGTGTGTGTGTGTGTGTGTTGTGTGCGGTGTGGTGCCTGTGTGTGTGGGTGTGGTCAAAGCGCGGTGTGTGGTGTGTGTGTGTGTTGTGTGGGTGTGTACACGAGGAGTGTGGGTGTGAGGGTGGTGATGTGACGGGTGAGCGTCTTGTTGAGAGTGTATGGTGGGTAAAAGAGAGTGTGGGTGTGTGTGGGTGTGTGTTTTTGGGAAGCAGTGCCACAGGTGAGCTGAGATGATGGTACACGTGAGCAGCACGTAGACCAACGCTCTCAAACCGCAGACCCACAAAAGATCATGGGTACCGCCGTCCAGGGAATATTTGCGCAATGTGTCCATGATCACAGAAAAGACAAATTCACCTTCGCGACACGTCACCACTCTTACCCAATTAGAACCACGACGCAAACATCTGTGTCCTGTTTTTATGAGGAATTTCATTTTCTGCATATTCAAGTGATCCTGAATGAAGGACGTTCCCTTGCAGTTCTTTTTATTTTTATTCAGAATTTTCAGTAATATCTTGTTTTATTGAGCTAGGTTCACAATAAGCCATCAACATTAATACTGAAACATAACATAGTAAATACACGCTTGATCATCTGCAGGTTTACAAGATCTCCAGATAAAATGACATTCAAATCTTGTTAAAGAAGATATTTACAGCATAAACTTATGTATATATCCTGTGTGTTTAAAATAAGAGCAGCAGTTACATATGGATGAAAGCCAGCACCCAAAGTCAACAGTCTTAACTCTGCTGAAACAGTCAGGAGAAAGCAATCTTAATTGCACTTTCATAATTTACAGGTTTTTTTTTTAACTAACGTTTCAATTTGTAGGGTTTTGTCTTCGGTTGAATCTGTCTCATGAATATTTGACTAGCTTGTCATTATTTAAATAGAAAATGATGATGTCGCATGTTGTAGCACTTCAAATGTTTGTTAAATTCATTAAATTTGAATAATAAAGGCTGGAGAAGAAGCCAGCTTGGGGGGCTCTTTCTTTAGACCAGCAGAGTTGTACACAGAGTTACCTGAGGATGCTCTGATTTTACAGTTCACAGGCAGATGCTCCCTTTAATGGTGTGCGTCCCTCCAAGCTCTCATCCTTCATCCGAGGAGGATGAAGATGCGATGACTAGCACCTCGGAGTGAAAGGACGCGGGTATATCAAGCAGCATGATGACCTCGCAGCAGAGAGTTGGCACGGTAATGGTGTTGTTTTCTCATTCACACACAGCATTCAGCCTATGCTTAGGAATCAGGGGGTACTGCCGGATGGGGCAGGGTTAACAGACAAACAATCCAATGCTAAAGTGCTCAAGGTCTCCAGGACAACACTTTCTCTCTCTCTCTCTCTATTTCTTAGAGTTAGAGTGTAACCAAATCTCTCACTCTCTCATAAACGAAATGCCTCCCTCCTTCCTTGATCAAAGTTCAGTGGGAATAAGCTACAAACTGAGTAGCTAATTGTGTTAAAGCAAACACTGTAAAAAATCAAAAGTTGAGAAAACAAGCATTTAAGGCAACCAGCTTTAGGAGATTTTTGAGTTTTCTCAAATTTTTGTTGTATAAACTGAATACAACAAGTTGAGAAAACTCAAAAATCTCCTGAAGCTGCACTCTAAAAAATGCTGGGTTAAATACAACGTGACTCTTTTTCCATATTTAATAGTCTAAAATTTGAGTGTTCTAGTTTCTACAAACTAGAAAAAAGTAACATCCGAATGTATTATTTTTTTTATTTATTCAACAATTTCTACAATTAGTAATGTGCTTTTCTCAATACTATTTTTTCAAACTCTTTACACAGATGTCTTACAACATGCAGATAGCACCAAGTTTTTGTTTTGTTTGTTTGTTTGTCAAAGAAACCAGAATTCCTTTGCAAAACAAGAATGATTTGTCTTTTTGCATAGTGAAAGTCCAACAAACAAAAAAAACTAAATTAAATGTCAATAAATAAGACACTGCATTTTTTGCGATAACCAAATTTAATAAACAATATCTGAATATTTATCAAACTATTTCACTGGTTTTCATCCGGTGTAAAACCAGTATCAAAGAAACTATAGATGATCTGTTATGGTGACCTCTGATGGGAGCAGACGAAAGAAGAAAAAGGAAGAGAACATCAGTGCTTTAAAACGTTTTTCTTGTCACTTCAGTGGACCTCTAATTCTAATCCATGTTAACATTATTTACTGAGTTTGTAAAGAACGAAAATTACAGAAATGATAGAAAGCATTTAGAATTATCCACCAGTGTAAAAAGTACATCATAGACAGATCTTTTTGAAAATTAAAAACACTAAGTTTGTGTTGTAATTGTAAGAGTTGAGTGGGTTCGGCTGTAAGTACAGTGTATGGCTGTCTAAAATTAAATGTTTTGATTAAAGAATAGCATTTCTTTTGCAGTATCTATAAGGATATAAATCCAGTTTACTGGTGACCAAGCTGTCATTCACAGAGAGGTTCTTATCAGTCATCAGTTCAAAGATTCTCACCCTGTTAAAAGATCTAGTGGCCACCAAAACAGAGCGAGTAACGCCACGTTCAACTGTTTTGGTGAACAGAAAGGAGTGACTTCAAAATGCCCCGTCATCACCCAGATCAGCTCTCAGAGTCTCAGCTAACCAGCCGATGAGTTGAATCAGCGGTGTTTGATTAGGACTAAGATTGAAACGCTGCAATCCAAAAGCAAATAAAGGAGTCCAAATCTGTCATGACTGCAAACAGTAATGCATCAGCATCCCTTACTCAAGCTCTAATGGTGGTGCCACATACACATTCAATGAACCAGAAAGACGGGACCTCAGTGCTGTTGGTGTTCATAATGTAAGTGGACTTAAGGGGGGACTTTTTCTGTGCTCTTAACACTGACAGGCCTTCAATTCTCCCCAACCCTTCACTTTTTGAGAAAGGAAAAACTTGAATAATATGTTGAGGATATCTAATGCAATTCTCTCTCCAGATATCAGTATGTGCATGTGAAAAATCTTGTTTTTGACGGAAGCTGGAAGCTATCGATGGCAAGCCTCAGTACTTCTGCCATACGAAATGTTTTCACCTTCACATTATACTAATCAATCAAACCACAAAAGGACCCATGAACAAACTGTACATGGGTAACGTTCTGAGGTGGTCTGAGTACATGTCCTCATCTGAGATGATTTGAGGTATTCACATACACATTATATCAGCCTGAGAACGCTTGAAGTGCTCACTAAGGGTAAAAACTTCCTATATGAAGGGTAATTGTTCACAAATTCAAATCGGTCTAGTATGTGGCAAGAAGGAAATCAACATTTGTGATAATTACATAGCCAGAGATATCAACTTCCATCCCATCCATCCCCTTCTCCCCAAGCTGGCCTCGCGCGTCAGACGCATCATGCTTTTCGAACGTCCCTCCTCCCCCCGTGTCGGGCCCCCATTTCTCCTATGGGCTCGTTAGCCTCCCCCAAAAGCCTGATCTTTTGCAAGATTTCCTTACGTACTCCAGACCCAAGCCCCGCATCCCCACATGGCGCAGCCTCCCCCTTGGCCTTTGCCTTGCTCCCGTGGGTCCCCCCTTGGGGCCCGACGGTCCTCTGCCTGCTAGCCGGGACCCTGCCACCCCTTCTACCGCAATCCCCTTCTTCCCAAACTCTTAGGCTCTGTATCCCTTTTCTCATCTGGGTGTCGGTCCCTTGTCCGCTCATGAGCCCCTTTTTTCCAGCCCCCAGCGCCCTTTCCCCCCCGCCCGTTGCCTTTGTTCTCCACCTCTGCCCCCCCCCCCACCCCCCCGTGGTTTCGGTGATCTCTGGAGCTCGTCTGTGTTGCGGGCATGCGGGCAGGGCGGTCGGTCCCGGGCGGGGCCTGGTGGCGACTCATCCCAAGTCGTGTGCCCCCTTGGTTTGTCTTGCTGCGGTTATTCGGGTATGTCCGCGTTCCGGATGTGATCCGTCGTAGGTTCGGTCTCGTTCAGCCTGGGCACCCCTCTACATGCAGAAACAACCAGCCTAGCCCTCCGTCTTCAATCCAGACCCCTCCCCTCCCGCTTATTCTTGGGAACCGTCCCGTCACCCCTCTCACCCCCCGGTGCTGGGTTGTTTCCACCCACCCCAACGTGTTCACTATGGCCTCCCCCCCCCGTTGGGTTCCCTTTTCACCGGACCTGATTTCCCCCCCCGTTGGGCTTCGTCCACTTTGCCCCCAGTGGGTTGCCCCCCCCGCCTTTTTAGCGTCTCCGGCTGCTCGTGCCTGTCTCCTCACAGTCCTCCAGTTCATATGAGTCCGTTGCATCGAACACGGCACCGCCCGCGGTCCCCGGTTGCCCCTTCGCCATTTGTCAAGTCGAGCTGTGCGAACGAGAGAGTTATTGCACTGCCCACCAGCACCCATATGGCGACAACCACCCGCTAGCGTCATACTCCCTATGCCCCATAGGGGTTCCACAGATCCCCCCCGCACGCACTCACACTCCACATTACACAGCCTCCACCGCTCACCTTTTCTGATATATGAGTGTGCCGAGTGGGCGGCGAGGACCAACCCGCTGCGGTAGAGCACACTCAGGTCCCTGCACCCTTGCGACCCACGACTCCAACCTAAGAACACGGGAGCACCCTGGTTTCCCCCACAACCGCCATCGTCATTCCGACTTCCGGCACAACCCAGGGTCTGTGACAACACACCATTGGACCAACTGTCACCACTTCCGCAAGACACCACCATACCCCTCCCGGACCCCCGAACCGGATTCAGCAAACTCCACCCACAACCCCACACCCTAAAATCCAACAACACACAACCACCCCCCTATCTGACAACCAGTCACTCCACCATGTAATCTGACCCCCCCGAAAATACTCGCACGGCTACCACGGCACAGGTAGACCGTCATATCCGGCCGGTTGGATCAATCTGCCCCCCCAGGAACGCACCAGCGCTGGAAACCAGCACGGCCAAGTCCACCATTTGCACTCACAGCTGTAGACCACCCAACATAAACCACCAGGCGACCCCCTCCCACACGCCCCCCAAGGCTGCCGCGAAACGTCCACACCAGGTCAATAGCCGAGCCGAGCCCTGCAGAGTTTACTTCAACACAGCAATCACAAACCCACCCTTGCAACACCGCCTAATCAAGGTCACCATGGAAAGGGTACTAGAAAGCTCAGGCAAGGTGAGTTTTAATGGGATGGAGACCTCGTTACTCTGAAGGACTGCGGTCTTCAGGACCGGAGCCCCTTGCCACTGCGCACTAAAAACCAACTGGAGTCCCACGATCAACTTAGGTTTGTGATGCTTCTGGGAAATGCAGCCCAGCATGAGGCACCTGTCAAAATCCAAAACGAAACATGAGGGAATAAGAGCCAGACAAAACAGCACTGGGGTCATGACAGGATTTTAATCAGGGTCCACTAGAAATGGAGGTCGATCCAGATCAGGGATGGGCTACTCTGGTACAGAATCACACTGTTGCTGGGGGGTCTACTCCTGCTCCTGCAGAGTTTAGCTCCAAACCTAATCAAACACCCTGACCAGTAATCACACGGCATTTAGTGATCACTTCCAGGCAGAGCTCGCCCGCCCCCGCACCCCCACACAGCCGCCCACCTCCCAGGACGCCCCCCCCCGGACCCCCCGCGGACCAACCCCCTGCAATCGTGGCAACCACACCTTATATAGTAATGCTGCGACCATACACTGGACAAGCAGTTAGAGCAGGGGCTTTAAGCCAAAACCACAATTGCCTGGAGCCCAAACACATCTGATTCAGCTCACTAGTACAGACTCCAAGACTGACATGGGTGGTGTCACAATAACCACTTTATAAAAATAAGATCTTAACAAGGTCTTCCCACACCGATGCCACAGAAGAACATTTTGGTTCCCAAAGAAACCTATGCAGCAAGAACCTTCTCTTTCTTACTTTTTATAATCTGAAGAACCTTCTTTCGCCACAAAGAACCTTTTGTGAAACAGAAAGCTTCTTCAGATGTTAGTTGAAGGTTCTTTATGGAACCATCTAGACAGAAAGGTTCTTCTATGGCATCGTGAAGCACCTTCATTTTTAAGAGTGAAAGGAGAGATGTCAAAATGTGTGGTTTTGGGGGGGCTCCAGGAACATGTTTTTGTGAACCAATGGAAGACTCGTCATTCACTGCATGGACATTTCTGAGAACTCAATAACTGCAGATGCTCAATTACCACATTTTAGCCCATAATGCTCATGTTCAGCAGAAATACATTACATAAAGTCGTTAAAGTCTTTGGGCTGAAAACCTTTCTGTCTTTACAGGGTGACCAATACTTGTCATTTGCCGTCAAGTGCAATATATGAAGCAAAATAATATTCTTTCAAGTGAATTTGAAACTAGTACAAAGCACGGCCTGCCTTGTAATCCTCATTATATAAAAACTCCTCTGAGAGAAATTTTAATGAGTAACTTCTGTCATGTCAATTACAAATGAGATGTGCAAGGAATCCAGCTGACAAAACAATTCTGTCCAATGAGCTGGAATGTGTTACAATCATTAGCCTGAATGATTTGAAACTGTTACTTAATTTATTTCATGTTTAAGGTGTTTAAGTATCTTGTCAATAACATTATGTCGGAACATTCCAAGATAAAGTTCAGCCGTGAATAAACACAACAGGAACTGACTGCAGGATTATTCCACAATCCCTGGAAATTCCCATCTTTTCGTGGAGTCCTAATATTTATTAGCAGAGCAGCAGTTCTCCAGTAGTGTTCAACACCACATGATCCAATGATCACACACTTATGAAAGTGTATTTTCTGATGTGGCGCACTAAAATTACAGCACAGTAAAATTTTCATTCAGCAACTCCTAGGGCAATTTGAAATGTTAATGATTCATCATTTAATCTGTCACAGATGCTGTCCATCTATCCATTCTCCAAAAGAGACTCGTAGACTATTCACAAACTGGGGGAAAAACAGGATGAAGTTGGCAAATCTACAGTACCGCACGTGTTTTCGAGTCAAGAGTCTCGTGCATAGCCAGTGATGCAATAGGGAAGGCAGCAGAATCCTTATCGACTTTTTTTCTTCTTCCCCAAGTTAAAATAGACTGGTTTTCACTGGACAGAGAAAGATCCAGTGAAAACTCGTGCTTAATTAATGCTGCTTAATCGTGCTTACATTAATGCTGGTGAGATGCATATCCCACATCTGCTGAAAAATGTAGACTTGAAGTTCTCATCCAATGTTTCTGTTGAAAAAAGTTCCTGTCTAAAAAAATGTCAAATAGGATTCTGCCAAGAGATGGTGTTAGAAAACACTCTCTGTCTTTATTGGTTCCAGATGTTTTAACCCTCCTTTCCTTTCTCTCCTTCTCTCACTCGCCCTCCCTGTACAGCGCACTCTCTCTGAATCCCCCCTCCTCCATCTGCTCTCTCTCTCTATGATGTTTTAATGTCTCTTACTCATATTCGAGGTATGCATGCTTAAATGTATACATTAGCTTCTCTTGATTTAAGGCCCCAATAAAGACATGAATGTTAGGACTACAAGGGTAAAGGTGTTCGTGATGAAACCATGAAGACAGTTTCAGCATTCTTCGCAAAAGTCTATTCCAAATATGTCCATGTTTTTCTGTACATGTGGTCATTTTATATAACACATGTTCTTGGCCAAAGATCCTACGTGTATGTTATTCATATCCTCATTGGTTAAGAGGATGAAACTCCCCTCGACATATGCCTATATAAGATCTGTATTTCTATGAATAAATTGAAGTATTGAGAATACATGGACTGTGTGTTTTCTTACTTCCCGGCCGTCTGTCTACACTTTAAAGTAACTGAGAATTCTTCAAGGTGGCAAAGTGAATTTACAGAGGGACCAAATTGTTATTTATTAACAAATGGGGGCTCTTCCTTCCGGGAATTTCTTAAAAAGACATGTAAGAAACTGTTTTCTTTTTCTTCCTGTCTGTAGGAGAAATTGAATTTATTCTCGTTTGCAGTTTGATTGTGTCATATTTGGCATCAATCTGTTTTCCTCACATTTTAGATGTGGGAAGAAGAGTGAGAAGCTTTCCGTTTAACCTATCTATTTAAAAATAGAGTAGTGGGAAAGATTATAATTGCTCATTCTTGCCGTGAAGGGTTCTCGGTCTCTTAAAGTGATTTCATGAATAATACAGAATTGAAAGTTTTCTTTTGGCCAAAAATATCAAAAAGTTAATATAAGACCGCGGTCTCTATTTTGTGTTTTGTTTGGCCATTCTATAAATTGTGAAAAGTGCACTAAAATTGACGAGACATCTTTGATCTCCGATGGGGCAGACGATCTCGAAACCTATTCTTGGCGAGTTGCCAAGGGATTGGATGTACAGAATTATAAAGGTTTTAATACTGAACCGTATTTGAGTAATTTGGCTGGTTGGTCAGAAGGCAAAGTACAATTAGATCCGTTTCCTCGTGATGGCTCGTTCAAAGATAAAGATATGAAGGCAGCTAAATCGATGGTACAGGACGGCTGGGGTGATCCGTCTTGGGACGATGAGTATATGAAACAGTCATATACTGTGTGGAAAAAAAATTAAACCTTATTGGGATAAAAGGCCAGATCAGGTTAAAACGACTGATAAAAAAAATCTTTTTTCTAATGTCCCATGTTGACTCTCCCAGCTCGGCTCCGCCTCGGTATGATACTGTTGGAAAGCCTGAACAAGAAAAATTAACCTCTAATCGTCTGTACCCTTCACTACCTAGTGCAACTGATTTATACCCATTTGTGCAGATTCCAGACGGGTTTAAAATAACCCCGCTGGCAATGTCGGATGCTGTCGCGATTGCTAAAGATTTGCCAGATCCTTTACGGTGTCCGCATCAATATGTGTCTGTATTGAAGCGTTTAACTGCGTACAGTCAATTGACTGGGCGTGATTATCGCTTCATTTTTGACTAAAACACTGCCGCCAGAAATTACAGAGGAATAATTGATTGCAGAGATTGATGTTTTGAGTCCTAAACGGGATGCGCCGCCATCTCGCCACGGTGCTTTATCAAAAAGTGATAAACCATTAGATCTGTCACAACCAAAATCTTTCCGAACGTTGCAAATAGTTGATTCGGAGGACGATGAAGATGATGCGTGGATTTGGGCTGATGTGGAAAAGCTAAAAGAATTTTTCAGACAATTGACTGCTTTTCTGGTGAAATTGTCTTCAGCTAAGCAAGATTTGTCGCATGCTGCAAACACGAAACAGAAAGCGGGCGAAAATCCTGTTGCATTTTTCAATCGATTTAAGCATGCTTGGACTGAAGAATCTGCCATTCCATTAGATCAACATTCTCCTTTGTTTGTCAATACGTTTTTGAATAACATGCAAACAGAAGTCGCACAATTGGTTCGTTTGACAACTTCGAATATAACAGATATTTCTGTTGACGCTTTGTCTCGGAGACTGCGTGAGCTTTCCACCGCGGGGGCTTTTGAAGCCTCCCGAGGGAAACCTACAGCGATGATGCTGATTAATATTGTTGTCAAAGCACGTTCAAAGCAGGCAGCAGGGTCGAAAGTCTGTTATTATTGTGGCATTGCGGGACACTTCGCTAACGCTTGCAGGAAAACTATTAACTCTGTGGGAATTTCTGCTGTCCCTGTACGTTGTGAAATGACACCAACTTTATCGGTAACTTCTAAAGACAATCCTTCTTTGTTTAAGATGCACGCATTTGCAATAATACCTGATGCTCCATTTTGCCTTTTAGGTAGAGATTTGCTGCATAAATTGGGTGCTCATATTACATTTCAGAATAATTCTCTGCAACTCATGTTTCCTTCTGTCTATTCTCTGACTGTTGAGACAGGAAGTGCGACCACTGAGGCTGAGGTTGCAACTGCAGCCTTACCGGAAAAAGGGGATGTCAACCCTCGCTTGTGGGCGGAGCATAAGGATGATGCGGGCCTCATAGATGTCCGCCCTTATGTGGCTACCCTGACCAGACACACACCAGTTTATTGTAAACAATACCCTCTCTCCAAAGAAAAATCGATGGGATTCGGCCTATTATAGAAAATTTGCTGGCACAAGGCATTCTGATCAAGACTCACTCACCCTACAATACACCGATCAATCCAATAAGAAAAGCGAATGGTTCCTGGCGATTGACACAGGATCTTAGAAAGATTAATGACATAATTAAACCATTGGCTCCTATTGTACCTGATGTGCACACAATACTTAATTCTATTCCTAGTTCACATGCCTATTTCACAGTTATTGATCTATGCTCTGCATTCTTTTCCATTCCTGTAGATCCTGTCTCGCAGCCGCTGTTCGCCTTCACCTTTGACCATGCTCATCTTAGCTGGTCTAGACTTCCTCAGGGCCTGAGATTCTCCGGCTGTGTTCGCCGCCGTAGTGCACGCAACATTAGCGGATGCTCAACTCCCTCCTGATACCTGTCTGCTACAATACGCGGACGACATCCTCGTTACTGGTGCCTCTGCGGATCAGTGTGCTGCTGCCTGCAGCATCGTCTGCAACATCCTGGCGGAAGCTGGGTTCAAGGCATCAAGAGAAAAGCTTCAGTGGGTTCAGAGGAGGGTGGATTACCTCGGACATGAATTGTCGCAAGGTACAATAAAACTGTCTGCTGATCGTATCAAAGCCATTGCTACGTACAAACGGCCCTCCACGAAGAAGCTAATGCAAAGCTTCCTGGGCTTGGTGAACTATTGCAGAGCGTGGGTGCCGAACTGTTCCATGTATGACAAAATCTTGAGAGCAGCCACCGTGCAGGACTCCGATGATATTGCATGGACAGCAGAAATGGACCACACATTCAGACGTTTGAAAGCATCCTTGACAAGGCCACCTGCCCTTGGCCTACCGAAATATACAACTGACTTTCATTTGTACGTGCACGAAGGTGGTGGAACAGCCACCGCAATCTTGGCCCAGGAGCACGGGGGCATTTATCGCCCAGTAGCGTATTTGTCTAAAACCTTAGACTCGGTGGCTAGAGGGCTTCCAGCCTGTCTGCGCGCAGTGGCTGCTGCGGCGATCATGGTGCAGGATGCAGAACGTATAGTGTTGTCACATCCACTCATAGTGCACACCTCTTATCAGGTAGGAGCTATTATGCACAACATGTCTACGCAGCATATGACTGCTCAACGACGTTCTGGCTATGAAGCAATATTATTAGCTACTGCTAATTTAACATTGAAACCAACTTCCGTAGTTCATGGCCCAACCTTATGTTTGCATAAGTTGTTATTGCAGGGTGAATTTGAGGACAGCGATCATGACTGCCTAGCCAGGATTCATAATTCGACGGCTTGCAGGCCAGATGTGTCCGCATCTGTCCTGGAGGAGGGGAACATTGGTATGTAGATGGATCATGCTATAAACCAAATGATAATGAATACTTGTGTGGGTATTCGATTGTTGAATTACCTGACTTTGTCATTGAGGCCTATTCTCTGCCATATAGATCAGCACAAGTGGCAGAATTAATTGTGTTAACAAGAGCTTGTCAATTGGCAACAGATCAGTGTATCAACATATACACCGATTAAAAATATGCACATGGAATTGTACATGATTTCGCCAAACTGTGGGAAGAAAGGGATTTAAAGACTTCAGAAGGAAAACCCATATCACACCACAGTGTTGTGGCTGAACTGATACATGCAGCACAGTTACCGTCAAAATTAGCTGTGATAAAAGTAACTGGGCATGCAACAGGAGAGTCAGAAGAGGCAAGGGGAAACAGACTTGCAGACGAAGTAGCTAAATGGGCAGCTAGATATGTCCTGTCAAGTCCACATGTTGACAAAGCAGGCACTGAGGTGCCCATGATGTCCTTTGTGTTGGCTATTGATTTGGATATTAAACTATTACAGGCAAGCCCCACTCAAAGTGATTTAAACCACTGGGCAGCGAATGAGGCAGAACCGGATCAAGCAGGTATTTTGAGAGTTAAGCAGGGCAGGATTGCTCTGCCAGCTTCTACCATTGTTGCTATGCAAACACTATCATGGTGTCTTACATGTGTCAAAAGAGAAAGTTATTCAAAATTTGAATTAATCGTATTGTATAGCAAATGTAAGAAAAAATACTTTGTTGTTATTAGATGCTTGTTTGATCTGTGCTAAGACCAATCGACAAAGCTAGTAAACATGATTCTCTTACACACCCGGAACTGCCATTTCAGGATTTACAAATAGACTTTACACACATGCCTCCTTGTGGAAATCACAAATATTTGCTTGTGATAGTGGACCGTTTCTCCAAATGGCTTGAGGCTTTCCCGTGTGGAAGAGAAAATTCACAGACTGTAGTGAAGGTACTTGCTTAGGAGATTATACCTCGTTTTGGTATATCAACGGTTATAGAAAGCGATAATGGTGCACCGTTTACCTCCAAGGTTACCCAGTTTTTAGCTAAAGAGCTAGATATTAACTGGCATCTGAACATACCCTATCATCCCCAGTCGTGTTCGGTAGCGGAACGTTTGAATCAAACGATAAAAGATCGAATTACGAAAGCATGCATGGAGACAGGCCGAAATTGGGTCGACGTACTACCTGCAGTATTGGCAGAAATAAGAATGTCCCCCTCTTCGACAACAAAGATGTCTCCATTTGAATACTAATGGGCAGACCGTTCCCCACCCCGTGGGTTAAGGTTCGTGCTGGTAATCTCTCCACAGGTGATATGGAGGTGATCATCGCGGATTACGTGGTTTCCCTGGTCAAAACTTTAAATAGTATAAATGGTGATGTTTCTCTCTCTCCCTCTCCCTGCAGAGAAGCCGACTCATTCTTTTGCTCCAGGCCAACAGGTGTTGATAAAGTGCTTGAAACCTCCAAAGCTCGGAGAGCCAAAGTATCTTGGACCTGTGACTGTCATCGCTGTGACGCGGACAGGGGTGCTGACTGATTTCCAGCCACAGTGGATCCATGCAAGCAGGCTAAAGGCGGCTCCGGAGACAGGAGGGGATCTGTGATCGTATCTGGAGCTGGATCGAGTTCGAGGAGCTGAGAGAGGTGTCGAGGTGCGGAAGGGGCGGAAGGAGATGCAAGAGTTTACAATCATCATTCCTGATATTTGTGTGGCCATGGGTATGAGACAAATGGTATACCTGGTCATTCTGATAAGTTTGTTTACTTGTACTCATACTTTTATAAGTACAGGTAATGAAACGTGGCTTGGGCATGATGATACATCCCATGCCTATGCCACGAATATATGTGTTGGAGATTTGCTAACTATACGGCAAAAGGCTGAAGGGAAAAAGGGGTCTTGTTATGTCTGTACAAAAATGCCCCACAGTGTGGTCGGTCCGCGGGTAATTGTTAAAGCCCCACCACCACAAGATTTGGAATGCATTTCTTTTATTAGTGTTGCATTAAGACTTCTGGACAATGGAGGTGCAGACAAAATGGTACAATATGAATTATATTCATATTATTATCTACCTATGATGAGAATGATAACTTTAGGATTAGGAACTCTGCGCGAGTGTTTATGTATTCCTTGTTTATTTTTAAACAAAAGCCGGCAACGTTAGAAAACACTCTCTGTCTTGTTAAGAGAATGTTCCAGGTATGTCTCACCCCTCCTTTTTTTCTCTCTCTCTCTCATTCTATATATACAACGCATTATCTCTGAATCCCCCCTTCTGTATCCATTTCTCTCTCTTGATATTATGTTTTAAACATGTCTTACTTTTATGCGAGGTATGCATGCTTAAATGTATGCATTAGCTTCTCTTGGTTTAAAGGCCCCAATAAAGACATGAATGTTTGGACTACAAGGGTAAAGGAGTTTGTGATGAAACTCTGAAGACAGTTCAGCATTCTTCGCAAAAGTCTATTCCTAATATGTCCATGTTTTTCTGTACATGTGGCTATTTTATATAAACACATGTTCTTGGCCAAAGATCCTACGTGTATGTTATTCATATCCTCATTGGTTAAGAGGATGAAACTCCCCTCGACATATGCCTATATAATATCTGTATTTCTATGAATAAATTGAAGTATTGAGAATAAATTTGAATGTGTGTTTTCTTACTTCCTGGCCGTTTATTTACACTTTAAAGTAACTGAGAATTCTTCAAGGTGGCAAAGAGAATTACAGAGGGACTAAATTGTTATTCTTTATTAACAGATGGAATAACAGCACTTCTGAATAGAGTTTAGTTTCATTTAGAGCTTTGCCCTATTCTCCAGATGACATCTGCTGGTCAGAAGTTTGCAGCTTCTTCTGCTTACTTCACAGCATCAACACAACTAACAGGTGAGTCGAATAATAATTATACTGATACAATGGCATCTGTCAAGGGGTGGGATACATTAGGCAGCAAGTGGAAAATGGGCAAGCAGAAGATCTGAATGACTGACAAGAACTAAACAGATCCTCACAGCATCAGAGCATCTTCAAAACAGCAAGTCCTGTGGGGTGCTCCCAGTATGCAGTGGTTACCAAAAAAAGCCTAAGGAAGGTCAACCGGGTTGTGGGTTATGGGCCTCGATTTTTGATTATCAGCAGACTTCTGAAAATGACAAGTAACATTGTCAAAGTGATACTTGGTTCACTTCTCGCTGAAAGAGAATGTTTTTTTTTTTAATGTGGAAAGGCAAAATAGACTATCACTCTTTAAGAAAGTGTCTTTATTTATGAAAAAATTAGAATACAAACCATAGATAATGTGGTTAAGCAAATCATGTTGCATAATTGTAAATCAGCTTACCACAGATATCAGTGCCATTTCACAGAGAAAATATTAATATAGTATAGTAACCATGTGGAGGGTGGGGAAAACATGGGCAGCAGCTGAAGCATGATAAAAATATATCAATGAACAGAAAATAAACAGCTTGACAAAACAACTGAAGACATCATTTAAGGGAAACATGGATGAAATGTCATTTATCAAACTGCAAATCCAACATCAATGTCAAACTGAGCAGACATTTGGTGACTGAGGACTTGATAAAGTATATAGTGCTTCAATGCGTCTTCCTGCTTTTGGACGAGTAACGTCAACCCTGTCTGTACAGTACCAGTCATGTGACGCTCTGAAAGCATGCTTTTTGAGCAGCTTCTTATATTTGCTTTATGTTTAACAGCAAAAATGGCAAACAACGAACACTGAGCCATAGAAATTCAACATACAGCTGGACCGATTATTATTGTAACATCTGAATTCACAATGAAACAAGAAGAGCAGAATACACACTTCAGGGACTCCGAACCAAACTACTGTTAAGTGTGTTTCAGACAAAACGAGCAAGTTCACCAAGAAACACTTCTCTTTAGTGACAAAATGATGCACTCATGATTGCGCACACGTTTTAGTATAAATATAAAGTCTAAAAAGAACTCAAGCTAACAGCATTCCAGATCCAGATTAATAGGAACTGACATATGTGTGTGAAAAAAGGAATTATTTGGATTTATCTGTAATCTTGGTCCAACACACAATGCATCTTGACTAACAGGTTTACAGCGCAGAAGATACACTTGTAGATCTTAAGGAAATTTGCTGCGTCAAATCTTTTAAAAACCAGAGGCAGTACAGCAGATCTTCAGGACTCGAAGCAGGATTTCATGATGGCCTCTCTGTCAAATCTGAAGCTGAGAAAAGAGCGCGAGGAGAGGATGTATTCCCCGTAACACAAGTCTGCCTGTCCGTTACAGCCATAGACGTCACCAGATGCATCTGCAAAAACAATTGTAGAATGACTGAAAAATATTGTCCACAGCTGTTGAAATTCATGCACGAAATTATTTGAAGAATAAACATAAGGTGTGATCAAAGGCAAAAAGGTCACACAGCTTTCTATTGGTCAACACTGCAAATCCATGTGACCAACTTGAACCTGTTGTGAAAAAACCGGATTACAAAAGTAAGCACACCCTTTCTCTCATGCATTAAGTGTTCAAACATTAATAAAGGATATTTGTGAGGATTTTGCTTTTGATCAAATACAATTCTTTTGATTTAGCTACAATCACAAATCCCCACTTCTAATCCCTAATGCATAATTTCTTGAAAAGCTTATTTACCCGTGTCGAAGTTATCCTGCAGTCTTCTGGGCTGAAGTTTCTTCTCATCTTTCTACAAAATAAATATAGCGTTACACAACTATAACTTCTATTGTAACGCACAGTAAATAATGTGTGGAGCTACTTACCTGCTGCTGGCTGACACCATTAGCTCTTTTTTTCAGGTTTGGAGACTCCTGGTGTTTCTTGCTGTTGCCTTTCACATGATTCTGCAATGAAATAAACCAACCGATCACTACTAATCAGATTGATGCTCTGTCTGTGCTGCTGGCATGTCAGAGTTACTAAAAGTGAAACAAACTGTGAATAAGATCTGAATTCAGTCCAGATTTCTGTACAAGCCTTCTTTTTTCTGTACTATGTAAGATTTTGGGTCATACTGCTTACGACTACCCGTGATAGCGTTTTTACACAGAATATTTTGTGATGTGAACACCTACCTTGGGTTTAAGCAGGTCTACTAACTCACTCTGGGCGGTTTGTCCAAAGGGTTTCTGTGTTTTTTGCTTGGACCAGCTTTCAGGAGATGCTTCCACCAGCATCTGAGACCTTCTGGGCTTAGAGCTGAGCAGAGGAACAACAACAAAAATTAGTGCATGTCATAATTTCAACAGTCACCTGACTGCTTGTTCAACGGCATACAGTAATAAACACTGCATAACTCCACAGAAAATCATATACTAGTGCATCTCAATAAACTAGAATGTCGTGGAAAAGTTCATTTCAGTAATTCAACTCAAATTGTGAAACTCGTGTATTAAATAAATTCAGTGCACACAGACTGAAGTAGTTTAAGTCTTTGGTTCTTTTAATTGTGATGATTTTGGCTCACATTTAACAAAACCCACATTCACTATCTCAACAAATAGACTATGGTCCATGCCATCAGCTAATTACCTCAAAAAACTTGCAAAGGTTTCCTGAGCCTTTAAATCGTCTCTCAGTTTGGGTCAGTAGGCTACACAATCATGGGAAGACTGCTGATCTGACAGTTGTCCAGAAGACAATCATTGACAACCTTCACAAGGAGGGTAAGCCACAAACATTCATTGCCAAAGAAGCTGGCAGTTCACAAAGTGCTGTATCCAAGCATATTCATAGAAAATTGAGTGGAAGGAAAAAGTGTGGAAGAAAAAGATGAACCACCAACTGAGAGAACCGCAGCCTTATGAGGGTTGTCAAGCAAAATTGATTCAAGAATTTGAGTGAACTTCACAAGGAATGGACTGAGGCTGGGGTCAAGGCATCAAGAGCCACCACACACAGACGTGTCAAGGAATTTGGCTAAAGTTGTCATATTCCTCTTTTTAAGCCACTCCTGAACCACAGACAACGTCAGAGGCGTCTTACCTTGGCTAAGGAGAAAAACTGGACTGTTGCCCAGTGGTCCAAAGTCCTCTTTTCAGCTGAGAGCAAGTTTTGTATTTCATTTAAAAACCAAGGTCCTAGAGTCTGGAGGAAGGTGGAGAAGCTCATAGCCCAAGTTGTTTGAAGTCCAGTGTTAAGTTTCCACATTCTGTGATGATTTGGGGTGCAATGTCACATGCTGGTGTTGGTCCATTGTGTTTTTTTAAAAACCAACGTCACTGCACCCATTTAACCAAGAAATTTTGGAGCACTTCATGCTTTCTTCTGCTGACAAGCTTTTTGGAGATGCTGATTTCATTTTTCAGCACAATTTGGCACCTGCCCACACTGCCAAAGCACCAAAATTGGTTAATGACCATGGTGTTGGTGTGCTTGACTGACCAGCAAACTCACCAGACCTGAACCCTGAACCTGTATTGTCAAGATGAAAATGAGAAACAAGAGACCCAAAAAATGCAGATGAGCTGAAGGCCACTGTCAAAGAAACCTGGGCTTTCATACCACATCAGCAGTGCCACAAACTAATCACCTCCATTGCACGCTGAATTGAGGCAGTAATTAAAACAAAATGAGCCCCTACCAAGTATTGAATACATGAACAGTAAATGAACATACTTTCCAGAAGGCCAACGATTAACTTTAAAAAAATTTTTCTGTTTATATGAACTATTCTAATTTGTTGAGATATTGAATTGGTGGGTTTTTGTTAAATGTGATTTAAAAGAACCAAAGACTTAAACTACTTGAGTCTTTGTGCATTGAATTTATTTAATACACGCATTTCACAATTTGAGTTGAATTACTGAAATATATGAACTTTTCCACGACATTCTAATTATTGAGATGCACCTGTACTTGAGAGGTGTTCTAGAACCACACTAGGCTGGGTCCTCCAGACTATGGTTTGGTGCCAACGGGCCGTGAAACACAATGACAACGGTAGTTTATGGTGATGATCTTTTGGTAAAATAACCTTTAATATTTTAAAATGTACTTAATTTAAGCACCTATTGCTCTGTGTCTATTGCATCTCTCCACCAGTAAACACAAAGCAGCAAATACAATTACAAGACATTTTTTGTCTACACTTAGCAATATTAATCAGCATGTTAAGAGCATT
This sequence comes from Sinocyclocheilus anophthalmus, assembly GCA_018155175.1. Taxonomy (NCBI): domain Eukaryota; kingdom Metazoa; phylum Chordata; class Actinopteri; order Cypriniformes; family Cyprinidae; genus Sinocyclocheilus; species Sinocyclocheilus anophthalmus. The sequence continues at coordinate 58,230 of JADLZN010005135.1, read as the reverse complement.
TAAAAAAAAAAAAAATGGAAAAATCGTTTGCAGAAGGCAGAAAAATGCCCAAACGGTTTTTTCTCAGTCACATGGCCTTCTGCCACACATAGGTATCTCAAGTAAAAATAATAGCCTGATAAAACATCTGATCTTACCTTTTACTACTCAAAAAAAAAAAAAAAAAAAAATCATTATTTGTTGCACCACTGGCTTGGTTCCATACCCATTTTTTGTGATTGTTTGGGATTTTCTCTTTTACAAAGTGGAAATTCATAACTATTCCAAAAAAAAAAAAGAATAAAAAAAATAAATTAATATTACAAAATAAAAAGGCTGGACCTACTGGAACTTTATTTTAATACCCTTGTTACTATACAATACATTATAATATTGTAATATTTGAAACGTTAATGTAAATGTAATATTTCATAGTCAATTTAATACATAAATAAGTGGGCTCTCTGTATGACCAGTCAGTCTTAGGGCCCCACACTTAATGAGCATTAAGTTCAGCCTTCAGATAGTCAACAAATAATGTGAAAGAACTAGAATTAGTCTAGTGGCTCATATTTGACAATTGCAACCCTTTTTAAGAAGTGCACAACCACTCAAATATTAAATTCAGTTGTTATTGGATAGACTAGCCATCCTGGTCCATCCCTGCTATAGTGTTTAAGCACCATAATTCTACTGCACTACTAGCGCTGCAAAACATAACATCTTCACACACGTGAAAATGCGATGGTGAATGCTTTCTATAGTGAGAATAATCGCACCGGAATGGTTTGCAAGGTGTGCTGCCATTGGATGCAAAATCCTCATCGCTGCTTGTTGACTCTCCTTTGTGTTTGGTAATCCACTCTCTGAGCTGCCTGCAGATGAGCACATTACACCTCACACTCATACTCCACACAACAAAAAAAAAACATGAACATGGATCACTCTAGAACATCATTAATGAGAAGATGTACCTCATAAATGGAATAGCCATAAAAAACTTGTTAGGAGCCAGTCCAAGCTTGGATTTCGGGGTCATATCGTTCCTGTGGCAAGGCAGTTTATCCACTGAGAACCATTCAATGTTCTATCAGGAACCAAAAGAGCAGAGAAACACAATCAGAGCTTTGTACAATCAAACACATGTGCTTCTATTGAGCATTAAAATGTATACATACCCTTATCTCTTTTCTGGTCTTGGGGTTGAACTTGGTGTCGTTAGGAACTCCTGGTATAATGTACAATCGAACCAACTGATCTGAAATCCTCTGCTCAATGTATGTTTTCTGGCAGATACGATCTCGGATATCAAAGCCCGTCTCCTCCAAAACCTGCAAAGAAATCAAACAACCTTAACAGTGGTTTTCATTAAACCAAACCAACATTTATATCTTGAAAGCTGAGAAAGCGGCATACTTCTCTAACGGCGCAGTCATGGAAAGCCTCATCTTCATTGACTTTCCCTTTAGGAAAACCCCAGCCAGACTTGGCCAGATAACCCTGGACCATCAACACCTTCAGGTAAAAATAAAGAATGAATACATGAAGGTTTCTGCACCCCTTTTTAAAAAACGCATAACAGTTTATGATGCTTCCAAGCAGCTGTATACTTACATTGTCAAGCGTTTCATCAAGAATAATGGCACCAAACGTAGGCACACCCATCTTATACTCTTTCCACTGCTCTAAAACCTTCTGAACATCCTCTCCATGGGGCAGCAGGAATGGACAGTGATTAAAAAGTGATCATAATGTTAAAGAGACACACAGAGAGAAAGAAACCACAAAAACATTGCCTTTTAACCAGTTTCTGGGCATCCCAAATTGTCCCTCCATAACATTTTTGTATCGATTTCAATCGTTGACGAAAAGGTCAATAGATTTTTATCATTCAAAACTTGTTAGTTTTAGTCTCATTTTCATCTGGAAAACAAATGTTGTTGAAGAAAACACAAACATAATGAACACTGCTGACAATTCTCAATTATCCAGAGTTAATAGCTATGTTCCTGCAGTATCCATGAGACTTTAAAATGCTCAGGGTTGCCAGGTTTCCATAAATCCAAACAACCCAATCTGAGGTTCAATCCTGCACATTTCGGAAACATTATACTTTGCATAATCTGACAATAAAGATCACGCACTCATGCAGCAAAGTTCTCCCTTAAATCTTTAGTTTGTGCACCACTTTCAATGACGGTTGCATTACATGAACAATTAAGGTGGTGACACACACTTTAAGAATTTTGATCACAATTTAGAAGGAATTTTGGTTTAAGGCCCATTCACACCAAGGACGATAACTATAACGATAAAGTTCTAAAAATCGTTCTGCTATAACGAGCTGGAGAATTTAAAGCACCAGACGCGCGTGCGCTTAGAATAAACAGACGATATCGTCCGCTGGTGTGGACACTAATATAGTTATCTATATATTTATCATTCTTGGTGTGAACGGGGCTTTACTGTGTCAATTGCAGGTCCTGATGTCTCTAATTGTTCATTTCCCCATCTTACATAGTCATGCTAAAACTACTGTATATATATATATATGTGCTTGTCGCCTTGAAGAGTGTTTGAACTATTAGTTAGATGTTTTTGAAGTCATTAATAGATTTGCATGAAGAGGAAAAGGTAAAGTTCTGTGGGATCATGAGGTTCCTTTTTGTTGCAAATTAGATTTTCTGTATATTTGCTATAAACGCCAATACATAAAGTATTCAAAAGAAAGATCATGTGCCCTTTCAACTGCTTTTCCGTTATTTGTTTTTCTGAATCGTGCAGTACTTTAGCTCAACTTATGTTGCTTTTTAAATGAGCTAAAAGTGTGTTTTGGGGTATGTGGATCTCTCCAGTGCAATATTCTGCTCAAAGAAAAGCGTAATATGGCGTTCAGTCACAAGGCAACTTGTGCAATTTGGTGCAAGCTAAATTTTTCAGTGACATAATAATGAATCACCACCATTGATAATTGCTCTAACTTTGTAGATCAAGAAGGAATCAGCTCAAATATCCAATCAGTTTAAACACTTCAGAAACACTGTGCATGAGTAATGGGGATTTTCTCTTTCTGCAGTGCTGAAAACCTTTCCCACCGCTTTTCTAAGGCTACTGAACACTCGACAAACTCAGTACTCTCTCTCAGAAAGTATGCTAGTAATATAAACAGATCTCTTTAGGATATCAGCCTTGGCAAAGTCTCTTATCCCACACTGAGGTAGTCCTGTTGAATTTTGCATGCAGAAGTCCAGGTAAAACCAATGGGCAAGCTCAATCTGGAAGCAAACTCTGATGGCATTGTCCCTCTCCTCGCTGGGGATGTGAAGAATGAAGCGACTACAAGACAAAGCACAGAAAGCACTGAAAACATGAAGCCTGCATCACCAGTCAACAGCACATTTAAGGATGATTCATGTTCAACACAATGGACTACTTGCATTGAGCTTTGTGACATAACTCATAGCATTTTAAATAATGTGGCACACTAGTTTTCTTAAGAACTCAATCATCCAACAGATCTAAGAATAAGGTAACCTTAAATAGTAATAATAATCTGCACTCTCGTTTTCTACCTTCCACTAGCTAGGGATCAGCTAGAGACAAAAAAATAATAATAACAATAATAATAATTAAATAAAAATATGGAAATCACACCCGGATTTGTAGGCGCGTGAATGTTGTTACACCGGAAATGCGTAAGCGGTACCAAATAGAACACGGAAGTAGTATTACAAGCAGTCAATTGACCATTCAAGACAAAACATTAGAACATATGAACAACAATTACTACTATAATCGCCAGCATCATTATCATCAGACGGTTGACTTTGGGGAACGCTATTATTCACGTTTGGAGTCTAAATACCGCCTATTTGGCGGTATTGATATAAATGCACATTACACTTACAGGCGCTTTTAAATAGACGGTCAGGTGTGAATGTGTGCTCTCGGGTTACCTGCAAAGGTCATCCAGCAGCCCGTTAGGAATCTCCCATCTTTTTGTCTCCATGTTAAGGATAAAAACATCCCGAACAAGCAAGACTAGTGCGTTAAAAACAGCGCTAAGCTACTACACTCGCGTGCTTCGCATTTATAATACGTGGCAAAAGCACACGGTTCTGTACCATTCGAGCGCTTAACAATAAAAGAGCAAGCAGTGCTGTGGATTTATATCGACGACGCTGATGCTAGCTTGCTAACGAGCTAAAAATATTGCGCTGCTTGAAAAACATCCCAGTAGGCGGGACCGGAAGCGTCAGCCAATGAGAGAGCGCGTAACTCCTCTCCGAGAACTCTTGACCAATCACATCGCTCTCTACATAACGGACATCACCAAGAGACCAATCGCGGTGAAGTTCGCAGAGCGTTTGTTGATTGCGCTACGCGAACATACGATGCGTTTGAAACTGTGGACAATTTTTCACGTGGCTTTTCGCACAGTCGAATAGATCCACACGCATATCTCGTTTAACTTTAAACGTAAAAAGCAAATAGAGAAATCTTTCGCGGCCGACGAAGGGTGTGGTCGAGGAAGTGGCTCCGTGACGTCACAGCCCCCGCGCGCACCGAGCTGCTGTTCCTCGAGCGCGTCTCACATCGCGATAAAGCCATCAGCGAGCAGACGAGCCATGGCGCGCGGGCTGAAAGAGCGCTTCGAGAAGTTCCTTCACGAGAAGAACCCGGTGACGGACGTGCTGGCGAAGATCGAGGCGAGGACCGGAGTGCGCAGGTCCTACATCGCGTGCGGTAATGTCGGACTTCTAATGCTGTTTGAGCGACAGCGCTACGGAAGGCCGTGAGGCCCAAACCTGTCCGTCTCCCTGACATGTGGTCTTTTGTCTCGCAGCTGTCGCCTTGCTCGTTGCAGTCTATCTGGTGATCGGATACGGCGCTTCTCTGCTCTGTAACCTCATCGGATTCGTCTATCCTGCGTACACTCGTGAGTTAAAGCTGTAATCCGTCTTTCTTTTTCTTTTGGGCATCACGCGGCAGTCTTTACGGTCATCGCAGCAGGAATGAAGGTATTTTTGGTGAAAAACAACTGAGTGACCGTGACAGCGGAATTTGTAGTTGTAGAGAATAGCCACACATGTGTATCAGTAAATCTGAAGTCACAGACAAAAGTTGCAAACTTGTAGATATTTTTTTCTCTCCCACAAACACAACACAACAGTTACACGTTCTTGAATCCTTCACTGCAGGTGCACAAATCCTAGTCTACGAATCACAAATCAAGAAACTCGTACGCTCACATGTTTTACTACTATTGCTGCACTGAAATGGTGCAAAACACATTCACACACCTGCATCAAAAAATGTGAAGTCACAGACGAGTTTTGTACATTCGCAAATCAGTTTGTGAATTCTTGCAATTAGATTTGCACGCTTGTAGAATGTTTTCTTACATATATTTTTTTTTTCTTGGATGCTTTTTCTAGCACAAACACAAGTGCATAACTACAACGGCGTGAATCTGCTGCTACGAGTCTCAAACACTGTTTTTCGCTTGCAAATGACAAGTTTCACGCTCTCTCCCTTATGCACCGCCTATCTGTGTGATAAATGGTGCAATAGTGATTTGTGCATCTGTAGAGGCAACGGCGGGCAATGTTCAGAGAGCAGAGAATTTCGGCCAATCAGAAGAGCTCATTTGGGTGCCTGAAACACGCCCCCTGGTTTTAGTCACAACCCCGAAAAATCGCGAGCTGCGAGCATCTTGACAGCGACAAGTATCAGAAAAGGTACGTGGCTATTTTTTCTTTCTGAAATCATTTGTTTATAGCTTAAATACAGCTACGTTGGTAAACAGTGTTTCTTAGTTAGGTTAGCAAATCTTATTTCACGAAGGTAAGCTAACGTTAGCCTACCTGCACTGTTAAGTGTGCTATTCAGTTGTCTCGTATTAAATTACACTGTCTAATATAACGATTTACTCCTTGTATTCTGTTATGCTTTACCTAATAGAAAAATGACAGATCAGGGTGCATCTTCACAGGCGAGTAAGTTAAAACCAAGGGTACCATTTTTTTTTCTTTGGTGAATAGTAATTTTATTGGGATAGCCTACTATAGAAACTAAAGGTAATTTACAGCAGGCAATCAATAGTAGGTAATTTGCCTAGTAATTACTACTCTCAGTGTAGCGTAGGATTACTAATTACTTTAGTTATCAGTTTTCATTCCTTTGAGAATCCTTGTTTTGTAATTTGGCTCAATATCTACTACTATAGTTATTTACCTACTATAGATTGCCTGCTGTAAATTACTTGTAGTTTTACCTTTAGTTTTCTTATAAGGTAAAGCTAACAGAATACAAGGACTAATCGTTATATTAGACAGTGGTACTTTACTACGAGACGATTGATATCACACTTAACAGTGCAGGTAGGCTAACGTTAGCTTACCTTTCGTGAAATAAGGTTTGCTAACTTAACTAAGAAACACTGTTTACCAACATTAAGATATAAACAAATGATTTCAGAAAGAAAATATAGCCACGTACCTTTTCTGATACTTGTCGCTGTCAAGATGCTCGCAGCTCGCGATTTTCCGGGGTTGTGGCTAAAACTAGGGGGCATGTTTCAGGCGCCCAAATGAGCTCTTCCGATTGGCTGAAATTCTCTGCTCTCTGAACAGTGCGCGCCGTTGCCTCTACAGATGCACAAATCACTTTTGCACCATTTATCACACAGATAGGCGGTGCAAAAGGGAGAGAGCGTGAAACTTCATTTGCAAGCGAAAAACAGTGTTTGGGACTCGTAGCAGCAGATTCACGCCGTTTTAGTTATGCACTTGTGTTTGTGCTAGAAAAAGCATCCAAGAAAAAAATATATATATGTAAGAAAACATTCTACAAGCGTGCAAATCTAATTGCAAGAATTCACAAACTGATTTGCGGATGTACAAAATTCGTCTGTGACTTCACATTTTTGATGCAGGTGTGTGAATGTGTTTTGCACCATATTCACTGCAGCAATAGTAGCAAAACTTGTGAGCGTACGAGTTTCTTGATTTGTGATTCGTAGACTAGGATTTGTGCACTTGCAGTGAAGGATTCGAGAAGGTGTAACTGTTGTGTTGTGTTTTTTGGGAGAGAAAAAAAAAATCTACAAGTTTGCAAATTTTGTCTGTGACTTCAGATTTACTGATTCACATGTGTGGCTATTCTCTACAACTACAAATTCCGCTGTCACGGTCACTCAGTTGTTTTGCACCAAAAATACCTTCATACAGGAAGTGCACGCGCTAAAATGAACTGCACTCCCCGAGACCTCTATGCGCTGTTTCACAGCCAGTGTCCTGAGTCAGTGAGTAGGGCTGGGGATCATTCAGATATCCCGATTTTTTTTATTGCATTCAGTGAATATAGTTTTAATACAACAGCTATTGATATTTCTAAAAACTTAACCGTAAACATCAGTTTACAAATGGTGAATTAATAAAAAGAAATTAAGAACCACATGCCTGTATTTTAAACCTATACTTTTTTTTTTTTGTATGGGTCCTTTTTAAACAATAGTAGGGCCCTATAAAATGTTCTTAATTTTTCTGGTAATCAGATGAAGGCATAAAACATTCATTTAAAATAAAATGAAAATTCTTTTATTTTTTTGGCAAACAAAGTGCTGCACAACAGAGGTTTGCTGTTAAAATTAAAAATAAAACAGATTTGATTATTCCTTTAAAAATAAAGATGTATTAATATTTATTAGCAGTACTAGCATTGATTCTTAAGACTGCTAAATAGTAATATATTCTGACAGTTTCTTAACGTTAAACAAAACTTTTATTTTGACTGGTTGCCATGAGGAATTTGCAGCTGCTGTGTATGTGATATGACGTAGATTTCTCAAATGAAACGGTAAATGCTAATGAAGTGACTCTCAGAGCAGCTGGAGATGACATTCGTGTTCATATCATCATATAGTGAGACGGCAGAAGCTGAAAACACCGCGAACATCGTCTGCGCTTTAGTATGTGTGTAGTAAAAAAAACAGCTGCTCACGCTGTCCCTCGGCGCTTTGATATGTGTTTAGCTAAACAAAAACAGTTGTTGCGCCGCGCCAATCCGCAATTTTTTAAGTATTTGTAGTAAAAAGAAAAAAAAACAACAAACAAAACGTGCGCGCGCCAATCTGCGCGCTTTATTATTTGTGAGTAAACAAACAGTGCGCGCTGCTCCATCATCCGCGGCTTTAGTATGTGTGTAGTAAACACAACCATGCTCCGCGTCATCCGCAATTTATTAATGTGTGTAGTACACCAAACAGTGCTCCGCCCTATCCGCGCTTTAGTATGTGTGTAGTAAACAAAACAGTGCGCAGCGCCATCCGCGCTTTAGTATGCGTGTAATAAACAAAACAGTGCGCCGCGCCATCCGAGCTTTAGTATGCGTGTAGTAAACAAAACAGTGCGCCGCGTCATCGGCGCTTTAGTATGTGTGTAGTAAACAAAACAGTGCTCCGCGCCATCCGGCTTTAGTATGTGTGTAGTAAACAAAACATTGCTCCGCGCCATCCTCCGCTTTAGTATGTGTGTATTAAACAAAACCGTGCGCGCCGCGTCTCCGCGATTTAGGTATTGGAGTAAACAAAACAGTGCCGCCCGTCATCGCGTATTTATATGTGTGTCTAAACAAAACGCTGCGACGGCATCCGCGGTTTATTATGTTGTAGTAAACAAAACATTGGCGCCGCGTCATCCGCAAGCTTTAGTAGGGTAGTACACAACACCAACATTGCCCGAGGCCTCCGTCTCATTTAGTATGTGTGTAGTAAACAAAACAGCGTGCCACATCATCCACGCTTTAGTATGCGTGTAGTAAACAAAACAGTGCGCCGCGTCATCCGCGCTTTAGTATGTGTGTAGTAAACAAAACAGTGCGCCGCGTCATCCGCGATTTAGTATGTGTGTAGTAAACAAAACAGTGCTCCGCGTCATCCGCAATTTAGTATGTGTGTAGTAAACAAAAAAAGTGCGCCGCACCATCCGCGCTTTAGTATGCGTGTAGCAAACAAAACAGTGCGCCGCGCCATCCGCGCTTTAGTATGTGGTGTATTAAACAAAACAATGACGCCGCGTCATTCCGCGCTTAGTATGTGTGTAGTACACAAAACGTGCTCCCGCGCATCCGGCTTTATATGTGTGTATTAAAACAAAACAGTGCTCCTCGCCATCCGTGCGCTTTAGTATGTGTGTAGTAAACAAAACGGTGCGCCGCGCCATCCGCGCTTAGTATGTTGTGTAGTAATACAAAAACAGTGCGTCCGCTTCTCCGCGCTTATTATGTGTGTAGTAAACAAAACTGCCCGCGTCATCCGCGATTTAGTATGTTTGTAGTAACAAAACAGTGCCCGCGTCACTCCGCGCTTTAGTATGTGTGTAGTAAACAAAACAGTGCGCCGCGTCATCCGCGCTTTAGTATGTGTGTAGTAAACAAAACAGTGCGCCGCGCCATCCGCGCTTTAGTATGTGTGTAGTAAACAAAACAGTGCGCCGCGTCATCCGCGATTTAGTATGTGTGTAGTAAACAAAAGAGTGCGCCGCGCCATCCGCGCTTTAGTATGTGTGTAGTAAACAAAACAGTGCGCCGCGTCATCCGCGCTTTAGTATGTGTGTAGTAAACAAAACAGTGCGCCGCGTCATCCGCGATTTAGTATGTGTGTAGTAAACAAAACAGTGCGCCGCGTCATCCGCGCTTTAGTATGTGTGTAGTAAACAAAACAGTGCGCCGCGTCATCCGCGATTTAGTATGTGTGTAGTAAACAAAAAAGTGCACCGCGTCATCGCGATTTAGTATGTGTGTAGTAAACAAAACAGTGCGCCGCGTCATCCGCGATTTAGTATGTGTGTAGTAAACAAAACAGTGCGCCGCGTCATCCGCGATTTAGTATGTGTGTAGTAAACAAAAAAATGCGCAGCACCATCCGCCATTTAGTAGTGTGTAGTAAAACAAAACAGTGCGCCTCGTCATCCGCGATTTGTATGTTTGTAGTAAACAAACGTGCGCCGCGTCATCCGCGCTTTTTTTTTAGTATGTGGTATAACAAATACATGTGCGCCGCGTCCATCCGCGATTTAGTTGTGTGTAGTAAATCAACAGTGGCGCCGCGTCTCCGCGTTTAGTATGTGTGTGTACAAACCGTGCGCCGCGCCATCATCCGCGCTTTGGTATGTGTGTAGTAAACAAAACAGTGCTCCGCGTCATCCGCAATTTAGTATGTGTGTAGTAAACAAAAAAAGTGCGCCGCACCATCCGCGCTTGAGTATGTTAGTAACCAAAACGGCTGCCGCGCCTCCGCGCTTTAGTAGTGTGTAGTAACCAAAACAAATGCGCCGCGTCATCCGCTCGTGTAGTATGTTGTGTAGAACAAACATTGCGCCGCGTATCCGCTCGATATTTAGTATGTGTGATTAAACAAACAGTGCTCCGCGCCATCCCGTCCGTGCTTTAGTATGTGTGTAGTAAACAAAACAGTGCGCCGCGTCATCCGCGATTTAGTATGTGTGTAGTAAACAAAACAGTGCTCCGCGTCATCCGCAATTTAGTATGTGTGTAGTAAACAAAACAGTGCGCCGCGTCATCCGCGCTTTAGTATGTGTGTAGTAAACAAAACAGTGCGCCGCGTCATCCGCGATTTAGTATGTGTGTAGTAAACAAAACAGTGCGCCGCGTCATCCGCGATTTAGTATGTGTGTAGTAAACAAAAAAGTGCGCCGCGCCATCCGCGCTTTAGTATGTGTGTAGTAAACAAAACAGTGCGCCGCGTCATCCGCGATTTAGTATGTGTGTAGTAAACAAAACAGTGCGCCGCGTCATCCGCGATTTAGTATGTGTGTAGTAAACAAAAGAGTGCGCCGCGCCATCCGCGCTTTAGTATGTGTGTAGTAAACAAAACAGTGCGCCGCGTCACCACGATTTAGTATGTGTGTCGTAAACAAAACAGTGCGCCGCGTCATCCGCGATTTAGTATGTGTGTAGTAAACAAAAAAGTGCGCCGCGCCATCCGCGCTTTAGTATGTGTGTAGTAAACAAAACAGTGCGCCGCGCCATCCGCAATTTAGTATGTGTGTAGTAAACAAAACAGTGCGCCGCGTCATCCGCGATTTAGTATGTGTGTAGTAAACAAAACAGTGCGCTCGTCATCCGCGTTTAGTAGTGTGTGTAGTAAAACAAAACAGTGCGCTCGCGTCATCCGCGATTTAGTTGTGTGTATTAAACAAAACAGTGCCCGCGTCATCCGCGGTTTAGTATGTGTGTAGTAAACAAAACAGTGCGCCGCGTCATCCGCGATTTAGTATGTGTGTAGTAAACAAAAGAGTGCGCCGCGCCATCCGCGCTTTAGTATGTGTGTAGTAAACAAAACAGTGCGCCGCGTCATCCGCGATTTAGTATGTGTGTAGTAAACAAAACAGTGCGCCGCGTCATCCGCGATTTAGTATGTGTGTAGTAAACAAAACAGTGCGCCGCGTCATCCGCGATTTAGTATGTGTGTAGTAAACAAAACAGTGCGCCGCGCCATCCGCGCTTTAGTATGTGTGTAGTAAACAAAACAGTGCGCCGCGTCATCCGCGATTTAGTATGTGTGTAGTAAACAAAAGAGTGCGCCGCGCCATCCGCGCTTTAGTATGCGTGTAGTAAACAAAACAGTGCGCCGCGTCCATCCGCGATTTTAGTATTGTGTAGTAAACAAAACAGGCGCCGCGTCATCCGCGGTTTAGTATGTGTGTAGTAAACAAAACAGTGCGCCGCGTCATCCGCGATTTAGTAACAATTTTTTCATACAAGCACTCAGGATTCAGTGCTTGGTTTTAAGCATCACATCGAAAATGAAAGTGCATATTTATATGAAAGTTCATTTTTGTTCATATTTGATTGCGTAAACTCAGAAACAAAGCTTTAACCGTATTTAGTGAGACAGTGAGCAAAAGTAGGCAGAAGCCATTCTTATTACACCTACACTACAGTTTGAAGATGCATGTTCATTCAGTCTTTTATTAAATATTTGTATTTTTAGTCGTCCATCCATTAAGCATCACAAACAGAAATAGACCTTTAACAATATCTTGTCAACAACAGCTCTTAAACAGATAATTCAGCAAAATTGAAGGAATATAATCTTTCATTAAATATATCTAATATAACATAATATTATGAAAAAATATATATTTATTAATGTCTGATTTACTGATCACGTATAACCGTATATGGAGAAAAAGCACAAAAATAATGTTAAAGAATCCATAAAGGATCTGCAGTTTATGCGAGTTCGTTTTCGTTTGCAATGTTAATGAGGTTATTATTATTATTTATTATGGGATTAAATAAAACATTTAAAACTTATTTTTAATTAAGCATCCAATACAAGGTATCAGTACAGCAAGACAAATTGCATTTTTGCATTAAAAATAATAATTTACATACAATATATTTGCCATTTCTACTCCGCATTTACAAAACAAAATAACACTTTATTTTAAGGTGTCCTTGTTAACATGTACTTACTATTATAATAACAATAAATGGTCCTATTGCATGCAAGTAACCCTAACCATAAGTACTAGTGCTGTCAAATGATTAATCACGATTAATCGCATCCAAAATAAAAGTTTTTCTTTACATAATATGTGTGTGTGCTGTGTATATTTATTATGTATATATAAAGACACACACACACACACAAAATATTTACATTTATATATTTATATTCTTATATTTTATACTACATATATTTAATATATAAACAACACATTTTTATTAAATGTATACATGCATGTGTGTGTGTTTATATATACATAATAAATATACACATATATTATGTAAACAAACTTGTTTTGGATGCGATTAATCGTTGGACAGCAACTAGAGTCCTTTAGTTAATTATATACTCATATTAAGTATACGGTCCACTGTAACAAGGACACCTTAAAACAAAGTGTAACCAACAAATGTTCTGGCCATCTGTTTGCGCGATCACTGCACACATTTGTCCTGCAATTGATTAATTGACAATCGTTAAGTTTATTCACTACAATGTTAATGCTGATCAATCACTCACTCAACGGTCAGTCATTAACATCCCTCATGCGATTGCATTCAGTCTTTGTCATTGATTCCTTTAGAACAAAACACCGCTACTATTCTGATCTGGAGTTGTTTGCAACTCTATTATTAGAGATAAAATGGACCGTGTAATTGCAAAATTGATAACTTCTCTTATATAAGACCAAAAATCACACTCATAATCTCTTGTTCTGAATATAATCATGGCTGTCTGTCTACGGAAAGTCCAGGCAAGCGTTAAAAAGTTAATAGAAACTAGGGCTGTGCAATATATTGAAATTATCGAAATATCGCAAATGTACATATCGCAATATGCATATCGCTACAGCTTGCAATATTTGGGGCCATGAACAAAGACAAAGAAAATCACTCACTGCTCTTACCTCTTAACTTTTGTAGCTTAAATAAGAATCAGTGCATATTGAATTCAAAGAGGAAATAATATGCAGTGTTTTTTTTCCTTTTTATTATTCAGTTCCTAAACTCATGTTAAAATGACATTTTTATGTAATGCTCGAGTAAAACACATACCGTTCACTTTCAGAAGTTGTTGTAGGGGTGCTTTCTTATCAGAATGAGCTTTATTCACCACTAAGTGTGCGCAAACACAAGAAATCTCCTGTTGTGGTTTTACAGGAACTCTTGGTACATGCATACAAATAACCATATATATATGACACAAGATAGTTATAGAAGTTCACAGAACTGACTCGGCAACAGCGGAGTAAAACTGTTTCATCTGAGCATGTGGCACTTTAAGCATTATCGTATCGCATATCGAATATCGCATTATTTAATGAGTTATCGCATATGTCTTCAATATCGCACAGCCCTACTAGAAACTATGAATCTAGTCTGCCGAGGAGACACGATGACTTTATATAATGAACAGACTCTCTGAGCTTGTCTTCACACAGAAACATTGATCAACACATCAAACATGGTCAGCGTTGGCTTGACACGCAGGAATCAGTGAGGTTTTGTTTCACTCGTTCCCTCACAAAACAAAAACCTTTTCCGGGGACTCTTGAAGCAGCTTCAGATTTCAGCCCATTAAACACAGTTATTCATGTAGTTATGAAGATGCGTGTAAATCCCCAGTCTTGTGCCATGCTCCGGTGAACCGCGGAGGCAGTTCAGGGTTAAAGACGTGTGACTCGGTCTTCTGCTGCTCGCTCAACCCAGACATCACACACCAAATTAACCCCATAAAGCCCGCTCTGTCATATGTGATGCATGCATTTCTGTCTGAGGCCTCGAAATTATCAACATGATCAAAACTTGGCTAAAAAACCTGCTGTACGCAATCTACTACATGCCTTCTTAAAGATAGTTCACACGTTTTTAGCAAGTAAAAATTCCTTAAGTTTAACTGTACAAATATTAAAAATATCAAATATGATTGAGGAACATTTATTTGTTAATCTCTCAATCAACATAGTATTGCATTGCCCCCACAATAAAATTGATATTCATAAAAACTGACCTTTATATCATTTAGTGTAAATAGTCTATTATACGGTTAAAAAATGTCATTTATTTGCATTAAAAACTGTCAGCATTTCATCTTCCTTTTTGGCCATATAAATGACTACATCTGCACCAAACATCTGCGTATTTTGCTCAGTTTGGACCTTGTCGTCGTCTTTCTTGAGTATAGCTCCATATTTCTCTGTCATACTATAATAAAAAATTATCTATCTTATCTATTATCTATCTATATGGGCCATAAAAGCCATATATGATGCATCAAATATGATACAAAACATATATGCAAGGTCATATGTATATAAAATATATTACATTTTGTCTGTTTCTGTTATTATTTCATATGTCAGACTTTACAGGGTTAAAATATGAGTTTCCCTGGCCTTCCCACAGGACAAGCTGTTATGTAATGCTCTAGAGGAACAGTCAGTTCTTTATCTTCTGCCTGTTGTCTAATATGAGTAAATCTGAAATGGCAGACAGCGTGTAGAGAGAGCGTCATATCAGTCTCATGTGTTTGCAGAATCAAAGCCATCGAGAGCGCGACCAAAGAGGACGACACCAAATGGCTGACCTACTGGGTGGTTTACGGCGTGTTCAGCGTCGCCGAGTTCTTCGCTGACATTTTCCTCTCCTGGTTCCCCTTCTACTTCCTGGGAAAGGTATTATACAGTATAGAGCATTGTAGTAGCTGCATTTTGTTGTAATAACATATTAATGCTCTTATTATTAATCAGCATCATAATAGTTAATGCTAATGAAAAAGCCAACTTACTGAAATCCTATTTAAACTTCTTCTTCTGAGACTAAATTTGAAAATGTATCTCCTCCTAGACTTTTGAAGCTACAACCACCAAACCCGGGTCAGACCTCCAGACTGGTGTGACTCGGGTTGCTATATCTTTTCTAACTGATCCGGCTTAGTTCTCGTAAACCAGACTATCAAAACCACCTAAAATCCCATGGACTTTCATTGAGGGGGTGAACACTTTTATACAATAAGATAGGGCTGTCGCAATTCGTCGATTTTATTCAACTATTCGATTTCTTTAAAATCCTCGACTTCATTTTGCTCGCGCCGACTAACCGGCAAAATACCGGAAGTGGCGCATTTCACGGACGAGAATCCATAAAACACATTATTAGTCTGTTTCCCGAGGCTGCATGATATATTAAACCATAATTAAGCATAATTGTGAATTCACAAACGCTACGATTTAATTAAATAATTATATGCAATGCAGTTCTAATACAGTATATGTGCTTTAATTATGTACATGCGTGTAGGTTAAGTACGTGCGTCACACAGCGGCTTCACAGGAACGGTTATTCACACGTGTGGAGCGTCTCAAACTCCATCTCTGCATGTGGTTGTGAGTTTGAGTTTATTATAACGTTCATCTGGGAACGCAACGTGTGCCATTTCATCAGATTTGTAAGGTAAATCATTTATAAATCCACGCAAGCACGGGAGAATACATCGCGGTTTCAAAATAAGTGCTCAAACCCTCACTCTGAGTTTACATTCATTAAATTACAGAGGCTATAGAATTTCTGTCGTAAAGAAATGGCCAAATATTCAAGATTAAGTGGACATTTGAATTAAATGGCGCTTGGTCAATATTAAACAAGGATTAGATCGCACAGTAATGTGTAAAAACAATCATCAGGCCGTTGGCGCCCTATACAGGCATTTTTGTAATAATGCGTAATGTACATTAGCTCTATTGTTTATAATACATTATGTACTTTAACAGTTTTGTTCAATAAAACAATGATTTCTTGCTTTTGACAATTTCAACTAATTATTGCCTCATTGCTATTATATATGTATTTTGAGTAATTTTAAAGGCTATTGTTCACTTCTGTTTTTATTACCACAAAAAAATTAATTATTATAGGGCACTATGAAATCAGTTTTATTTTCAAATTCATTTTTTTCCATTTTCATTTTTCTATACTCCGTTTTAATGGTTAAATTAAATTTTATTAATCAAAAAGCCTGTCTAATTAATTGAGTTTTACAGTTTTATCTTTACCAAATTCTGTTTTCCATTATTTTCTGGATTCCATTTTAATGGTTGCATTAAATTTTAATAATCAAAAGTATCTCCAATTAATTGATTTTATTAAAAAAAAGTTTTTTTTTTTCAGAAATACTGCACATTTTAAATTTTTCTCCTAAATAAATTCTGGTAAATAACATTTCTGGTAAATACTCCTTTAAAAAGTGTTTTTTGATTATAATTGTATTATTAGTAGACTAGAACACGTGGACATGTTGTCATTCTTAAGGCCCGTTCACGCAAGCACGATAACTATAAAGATATAGTTCTAAAAATCGTTCTCAATATTAAAGAATAGCAGAGTACACGCCACAACTATAATGATAAAGGCACAGAGAAACGATATTGTTGGAATCACTTTCAGAATGATTTTTTTCCAGCTGATGAACCATAAAAAATTGACATCCAATCAGAATCCATCCTGCTATCACGAGCTGGAGAATTTAAAGCAGCAGACGCGCGTGTGCTTAGAATAAACAGACGATATCGTTCGCTGGTGTGGACACTTAATATCGTGATCTTTATAGTTATCGTTCTTGGTGTGAATGGGGTTTACTCTATAATACTGAACTCTGATTTCAGTGATTTGCACTATGAGATGGACACTTGCTTCTTGCACTTTTGGATTTCATTTGGTTTAATGAAATCTAGTTTAATAAAATATTCTTAAGTAAAATTGTAGATTTTTGGGGGGGGAAATTAATCGTTTAGATTAATCGACTAGTCGATAGATTAATCGAAATAAATAGTCATTAGTGGCAGCCCTACAATAAGACTAATGGTGTATTTAAGCTGTCTATTGCTATAGCAAAGCTGAACAACTCCCTACTGAAAAACAGCTAAAACCAGCCTAAGCTGATTGACTGCTTTGGCTGGTCTCCCAGGCTGGTTTTAAAGTGGTTTTTGGCCACTTTTTTAGCAGGCCAGTCTGGTCTTAGCGGTTTGTAGCTGTTTTTTTTTACTGAATCAACTAGTTTTAGCTAGATTAGCATAGAACAGCTAATGATGCTAGAATTGTGCTAGTACTTGTTAATCATGCTAAAAAAAAGTTAACACCATTCTAGAAACATGCTAGTAACTTGGTAATCATGGTAACAAAATGTTAACACCATGCTAATCACGACTAGCACCAGTTTAATATTAATGATTTACACATGTAGTAACCTCATGCTAATCATTCTAGAAACTAGCCTATCAACCTAGTCAATGTTTTTTACTCTTATTTTATACTTTTATATAATATATATATATAATTACACACACACTATATATTCTTTATACAGTATAAGCCTAACAATGTTTTTATACCGATCTGTTTTTTCCGATAGATTGTGTTGCCTTGAAAACATTCAAACTGAAAACTGAAAACTTTCAGACTGCAAGTTTTTCAAACTTTGTAGCTAGGCTTTTTCAAGCCAACTTTTCAATCTAGTTATTTATTATTTAATAAAAAATACAAACCATATGTTCACTTTTTTTATTGGTGCATGACAAGAATGGGGGCACGAC
Organism: Sinocyclocheilus anophthalmus; assembly: GCA_018155175.1. Classification (NCBI taxonomy): domain Eukaryota; kingdom Metazoa; phylum Chordata; class Actinopteri; order Cypriniformes; family Cyprinidae; genus Sinocyclocheilus; species Sinocyclocheilus anophthalmus. The sequence goes on along the minus strand of JADLZN010005135.1, from coordinate 40,126 downwards.
AGATCATTAGTAAAACTATTCTTTAATTATTGATAAACACCACAAACACATTGAAATGAGAACAAAAAGCATTTTGTTTCTAGAGCAAAGGGCTCGAAATTTAAAACGAAAAGAAAAGTGAATTTTTGAACTGGTTGGAGGAGTTCGTGTGGTTTAGAGATCCCAGACTAGTAAGTGTGTACCCTAATAAGTGTGCCAAATCTTATTCTCCTATTAGCAGTCCACGGGTGTAATTAATAATAGTCTTTATTTTACATTTTTAAGATTACAATGTTTTTGATCATTATTGACCTGTTGAAATTGGTTGTGCCTCTTTAGATTGAGATATATGGGATAGTTATACTACATTTTGTTAAAATATTCTTTCAAAAGTTATAGCCATTTAAAGGTGGCGTCTTCCGATACAGAAATGTGGGCTAGTCGTGAGTGACCACACTGAATTACAGTTCAGCCTGATTGACTCACTACAGGATATCTTAGGATTGAGCGCTGAGGAGTTGCAGTCCAAACACCGTTTACTTTAAACCGCTCAAGAAACAACTGTGTGAATGGACAGTTTTGTAATGTAAAACATTGTCATGAATGCTTAGTGTTTGAGTTTTGTAATACGGAGTAGACTGTAATGTTTGCTTTTTCTTGCTAGTGTGCTTTCTTGGTTTGGTGCATGGCTCCCACTCCATCGAACGGCTCCATTCTGCTCTACTCAAGGATCATCCGGCCCTTCTTCTTAAAGAATGAAGCCAAGATCGACAATGTGATGAAAGACATCACGGATAAAGCATCAGAGACGGCAGACAAGTTTAGAGATGAAGGTGAAAACCAGATGCAGTTCATGCATTTGCTGTTTGTTTCTGATCGGAGCAATAAAAAGAAAATGCATTGGAATATTAGGGATCTTCACTGACATGATGTTTCATCAATGACTTGAGAAGCATTGTTATATGATCAAACTCTGTGTGTTTATAGCAGCGACTAGCATTTGTCATTAGTTTCCTTGCAGTCTTTAAAAGCAATTATGAACGGTTGATGATCCAGTCTTTTGTTTTGTCTTGCAGCCAAGAAAGCCACTGCCAACATTATATTTGAGGAGAAAAAGACCTACTAAAACCCACAGCCGTTTCAACTGCGTCCTGTCCTCCAGGATGACTCTCGCCTGAATAAATGTTGCCTTTCTATGCTTATTTTTCAAACAACCGGAAGTGGGCCGGTTATTGTTATTCCCTTTGCCTGTCTTTGAACCTGTGGCAGCTGTGTTAGATTACATCAGACAGCCAAGTTACCCTAGTTGTGTTTAAGCGTGCAAGACATGGATCATGTTACAAGATATCCAGTGACGCTCACCCTGCAGTGCTTCAGTCTTAGTAAACTTCCTTATCTTTCCTATAGACAGCATAAACCTTGGCTTGGTCATAAAATAGTTTATCTTGCATCTTGAGGTCATTTAACATATGCATTCTAAGATCTATTTATGTGTGATAAGATTTGTTTGTAGAAATGTCTCTTCTGATAACATCAGTGAAACTGTAAGCATACGAATCATGAATTTGACGTCAACTATTAAACGATTGAAGACACAGGCTCATCACGTCCCTCAGTCTGTTACAGTCAGTGCTCCGCTGATTGGACTACAGGTGCAAACTAAGCAAGCTTTTCACCCTACACTAAACTAGTGAACGCATGCTGTGGGTTTTTCCACTTGTGCAGTAGTGTTTCCACTTCTGCCCATTTCCGTAACCACACAAGAAATGCAATGGAAGTCTAAAAAGAGTTTTTGGAGCATGAGAAGGAATGGAAACGTTCAGTTGTAGTTCACATGCATCAAACGGCAGGCTCAAAGTAGAGCGGAATAGTTTAAATGGTAAATGATGCAATGCATTGCTGACAAACGTGACATCTGTTTGGCTGGCTTCCACTCAAAGTTTCCTGGCATTACAATCTATCATATTCAAATAAGCAACAACTAACAGTTTGCACAGTTTACCCAAAAACAAACCCGTTTTGAAAAGTTTGCATTCATTGGCAGAGACGAACAGCGTCAAATGCTTCCGAATCGTAAATCTACTTTGAAAACGATTGCATGAAAAGCACACTAAATTACATTAAAGCCAGATTACAGGTGAAAACAGTGATTTGAGTTTAATGACTTTATAAACAATTATATAAAACAATTACTTTAAAAACTCATGCATTTTCAGTGTAAATTTGGATTTGAAATATAGAAGGAGGTCTATGTACATCAGCATTCTGACTTACTCGGGCTGCATAGAAAATATGACATTATTGCCAACATTTATAGAAAACAAGAGGAAAGATCATCATGGAAATGTTCTAAGAAGAGCTCATAAGTGCCTCTAGCTACGATCGACCCTTTCATGTCCTTTTTTTTTTTGTTACACAGCTTGTATTTTTTGACATGATGCTGTTATAAAGTGAGGCCAATTCCCTTACAGATAGAGAGAAACCAAAGAGGAGATCAACAAACCAAACGATCCTACAGAACGAATACACGTGGAATATTTACCCCATTTCATGATTCAAAACTACTGAGAAAGAAACGTCAAAAAAACCAAGGAAGAGAAGAAATAGCCTGAGTCGATGGGGAAATAGTTAAAAAAATACCAGCCTGAGAAAAGCCCATTTGATTTACTTTATACAATAATTTACAGTAGTACAATGTGGAAAAAGTGACATTATCTGATGCGCACTAAAAATAGTCCAGATTATTTTACAGCCGAGACAGATTTAAATAATTCAAGCATGATGGAAAGAAAAATGACAGATAAAAATTGGCAAAATGGTCACAAAACACTGTAAACGAGGTACTTTGGAAGGTGAGCCCCAGTCCTTCAGAACAGAAACCCCTCAGCGGATAAAGACGACACGCGTTTGTAGCATCCCTTCACTCAACACTTCTTAAATAAGCTGCGTGGCGTTTATATACGGCTGTATGTCCGGATCCAGTGTCGCACGTGACAGTGAAACATGGATTCATCTGTTTCCAAGTAAAAAAAACAAACAAAAAAAAGGAAAGTAGTCAATTTATAAAAAAGAATAATTAAAAAAAATTACTCTGCAGCACCTACGAAAAGAATGCAGCTAATTCTTAAATACAAAAATATGTGATCTGTGTTTCTCGAAGGTGAGTAGGAAAGGGTGGCACTCCCAGAGCCCCAGTGCAGCGGCCGACAGTCCCCTAAGGCATTTCCTGTGTGTTGTGTGTCTATGGCTAATCAGAAGCGAGCGGAGCGGAGAGGAGAGTGTTATGTCTTGCGGCCGCTCCAGACCTGTTCAGGTGTGCTTCTGTTGTGTGATTGGTTGTTTTACGAGTGTTTTGTGTAGTCTTCGAAGGGCGAGTTCGGGTTGTTGTGTGTGTTGTTTTTTTTTTTGTAACAGCGGATGAAGCGCGGCCGGTGCTCCATCTGCCAGTCTGAATGGTAGCGGTAGTCCCGGGACGATTTGTGATGCGTGTAGTCGGAGGCAGAGCGGTGCTCAGAGTGGAAGCGGTGTTCGGAGTGAGTCCTGTCCTTGGAGTTACTTTCTGAGCGGTGCTCTCTGCTGGGTCCCTCACCCATCCATCGACTCCGTCCTCTGTGCCTCTAGTTACATAGTTGTGCTTTGCGCGTTAGCTGCCTACCCGTGCAGTGCAGAGATGGCTCGTCCCTGATTCATCTCCGCACACTGCATACTCGCTTCACTCCAGGTTTTCACATCAGCGCCCAATACCTCCTATTATCACGTCTACAATCAAACATCATGAACATCACTGGCACCGATCGATAACGCCCAAAACAAACAACCTGATATTCAAAAATTGCTCAGAACATTTTAAGAACTTATGGCTGTCAAAATGGCTGAAAAACTAAATTAGAATTGGACGTACTAATTCTAGCCCAAGACTTAAATTTGAATATTGATATTTAATTTCAGTTAGGGGGGGAAAAGTTTTTGGCTTCTCTCCAAGAGGGCGCATCGAGCAAAATATTACTAATGCACGTTTCTTCAAAGCATAATAAAATAACACGACTATCTTTGAAAAAAGTGCATAATGTTTAAAATAATGTTTATAAACCATATATAATTAAGTTTCTTAATTAGAAATAAAACGGCACCATGCATGCATGTATAGTTTAAAACAAAGGACCGAAAACCAATCACAAAAATACTTTCTTCATTTAAAAACATGAGACACAGTGTGATGGGGAAAAACTGCCATAAAGTCTCGAGACATGTTTTTTAAAGTTGAACTGCATAATTTTTACATGGCTTTTTAAACATGCGGCTCGCTCGTGCGAGACGCGAGTGCAACAGTGATAGATGTCCCTCTAGAAAATGTGATAAATATGCATTCTATGTGTGCGGCTTGGTTTCAGTTTCTCCGTAAACAACAACATTGATGTTCTCTTTTTTTCCGCAATATTTTGAACGAACAATGTAGCAGGGGTCAACTGGATCGGCTAACAAAAACATTAAATGCAAGACACGTACATCGTCATCGCATCTTTTTGTCCACTGATAAGGCTGCCTGGAGACAAGAACCTTGGCCTGAACGTTTTTGCTTCGAATGCTGCGGTGCGCGGTAATTTTAAATTTGTCAACAAATATTCGACAGCAATTATTCCACTCCCTATCTAGCTCCGACTCCCATAGAACTTCTTCCCCCCCTCCCCCCCACAAACCACCCACACCGCATCTCAACCCTCCTAAATAACCCCAGCTCCCCCCCCTACCCCCCATCTTTCTTGCACCACGCCTATCCAAGCACACATACCACCTAACATACCCAGTGTAAGACTGAAGGGTGTACAGCCATACTACACATGTCGCACTCTCTAACAGCCCAAAGTAGAGACTTCACTTTTCCGAGTCCCCCGCGAGGTGACAGCGTACCAGCGCGTGACGCAAAGTGCGGCATCCGAAAGGGCCCACCGACTGGCTACAATAAAGCTCTCTTACGAAGTGTTATGCATTCAACCAGATGGGTGGCATCACGCTTTTCCGCTCATGGGACGATTCCATTTTTTTGACCTTGTGCGGAGACGCGACTGTGAACCCCCACCATTCAGTCCGCGAGCCTCGCGACCAGTGCAGAATAAAAATTTATATGCTCCGCCACACACAGAGTTGGGAAACTGTGAGGGGACGAGTAAATGAAAATAATGCATGCTCGGGCAAACACCTATAAGTTGGTGTCGCTCGCATAAAGTTAGAACGGTGAATGCGGTTTTTTACAGGTTCATTAGAAAGCGAATGATGGCCGCCGAATCAGCTTCCTGTACAAATCAAACATACTTTAACGGTGAGACAAAAAAGCTCAACACAAGGAGCCAATGCAAAACGCAATGGACGTGACTTAAACGTCATGTTTTAAAGAAGACAATATTCGAGAGAGATCCCCTTGATTAACAGAGAGAATCGGTTCTCTGCAAAATTATTTGTTAGCGAATGATGGGACAGAACGGTACACAAACCCCAGGCACCCCCTTTTACAGTCACACACTATAGGGACGTTGCACTAACCTCAAAAAGGGAATATATGAGCAATCTCTGCTTCGTTTTTTCATATTACATTATATTATAATAAAGATTTGCAACTCTCTGCTTGAGATTTTTAATAGGATTTTTTGGTAACAGCATTGTAAAATGTTTTCTCAGGTAACCTAAAATGTGCATCATTTAGTTACATCAAAGGTCAAATCAAATATAAACAGCACATTAAAGTTAAAAGTTACACACATTTTTGTGTGTGCTGTACAGGTCTGGTATAAAGAATATTTTTGCTCAGGTGGCCGAAATATCCGCACAATAGAGAAAAGTTTTGCACATCAAGAAAAAAATTAGAGGGTACATTGGTCTTACACATTCCATGTTTACAAATATTAAGTTTGTTGTATATTTAAATGAATAAAACCAAGAACATTTACCTTTAAAAGTTTAGTTCTATATCTATTCATTATATTTCATGTATCATTATATTGCAAATTCACTTTTAGTGGTCAAGAAATTCAACGTTGCAGATCTAGGAACTGCAGGAAAAGCACTGAAACATTGTAGATGTAACAGCAGCCATTGACTTCCATAGTATTGAAAAAATACTATGGAAGTCAGTGGTCCCATCAAACTGTTGGTTACCAACAGAATATCTATTCTGGTTTACAGAAGAAAGAAACCCATACAAGTTTGGAACAAGTCAAGGTTGAGTAAATGATGACAATTTACATTTTTGGGTGAACTATACCCTTTAAAGGAAATCTGCCAATATTAAATAAAGTCTATATACTATATACTTTAGATATATAGAATTTCAACAAAAGGACGTATTAATTTTTAATGGGGAAGTACCAGGAGAATTTAAGCCTTTACTGGCCAATAAATGTCATCCTTAACATGTTTTTCACTGCATTTTCCTACACCACGTCAAGTTTACCTTTAATGTTATGGCAAGCCCTGGACGAATCTGTCCCCTCTCACCACTTGACTGTTTCCTTGTTGTCGTTAACTACACACGACTTGTCCCACCCAGCCTTTTGAAATAATTTTGGAGAACATGATAGAACAAACCTGCCGTACAATTTACCTAAGTGACGGGAAAAATAAGCTTGGGCCGATGATATGCTTTCTTTGTCCAATCGCATGTTATGGGCCCTCGACTGCACAAATCACCCCTTTCCCCCCCAAAAAAATGAAAGAAAGCTGCATTTGTGAAACGCTGTACAGTTTAAGCACTGCGCCTGTCGCCTCTCCCTATCTCTGTACTGGTCTCTCTCTCGCTCTCGGTGGTCTTTGCCGTTGCTGAAGGAGTAGGGTCTCTTCCTGGCATCGGAGCTCTTTCGGTTTGCGTTGGCTGCTTTTATTTGTACGCTCTCCGCGTGTCCCGGACGGGTGGCGCTTTGTTCTCTTTTCTGTTGCTCATTGGTATGCTGAGCATGAGTGATGTCTTACCTGAGTCTGTATGCTGCTCTCGCTGTCTTGGTTTGTTTTCCCTGTTTGGGTGGCTCTCATTTCTCGCTTCTATTTTGTTTTGTTTTTTTGTCCCCCTGCTAAGTGTTGAATACCGCGACCACCCCAAGGGGTTGGTAGTTGTAAGTATATTTAGTATATTTGATAGTCCCTGGGTGGTTTCAGTGTAACATTAGCAGAAATGTGGCATGATCCATACACCATTAAAGCTGCAGCAGCAACAGATCTTTTCTTTGTATTGTGACGTAAATCCAAGTGAAACTAATTATTATTAAAAAATAATTAGGGCAGTGGTTTATTCATCGGTTGTTGATTGGACAGAAGCAGATCTGAATGAGATCTCAGTCTATATTAAAAAAGGGGTTTAAGCAGACTAAATGATTACATAAGTGCAGTATAGGTCACCAGAGAGATGCAGTTACATTAGAAAATGAAGATGTGACATTTTGATGATAAATGATGGATGAATCGTTCACAATGAGTTTTAGAAAATTGGGTAATTTTTAGATTTTGATGTTTGAGAATGGCACCGGTCGCACAAAGCGGCGTGGGTATATTTGTAGCAATAGCCAACAATACATTGTATGGGTCAAAATTATAGATTTTTCTTTTATGCCAAAATTCATTAGGATATTAAGTAAAGATCATGTTCCATGAAGACATTTTGTTAATTTCCTACCGTAAATATATCAAAACTTAACTTTTGATTAGTAATATGCATTGCTAAGATCTTCATCTGGACAACTTTAAAGATGATTTTCTCAATATTTAGATTTTTTTGCACCCTCAGATTCCAGATTTTCAAATAGTTGTATGCAGCCAACTATGTCAGAGCCTAACAAACATACATGAGAAGCTTGTTTATTCAGCTTTCAGATGATTGGCCCTTGACTGGTTTTGTGGACCAGGGTCACACGTGCAATATGCATGAATATTAATCATCAATTAACACTAAATGGAGAGCAGACATACCTGCATGTTTAAAGCTTTGTGTATTTACAGAGCTAGTGTTCTGCTCCACTGCCTGAAATGAAACAAACATCACAAACCTCAATTATAATATTCCAAAGATAAAGATATAAATAATTTAATTAAGCAATAGATACCAACTCAGCAAAAACATTACAAAATATCACTACCATAACACAGAATCTCTGAAAACGGTGTCTGTACCTGAGCATTTTCTTGTCTTTTCTTGATGGCGTGTTTATATAGTTTATGCAGCTTCCTTGCATCAAATTCCGTGAATTTCGAAACAAATATCCACAAATTTCTGGAATTTGGAAATAAACAAGGTTAAACTCAATATTAACCTTCATTTATATATTGTGCATTCTAAGCTGATAAAATGGCCGTACTTCCTCCACTGTTTGATCTGTTCGGGGTTGGTGTATTCTCTCAGACACTCGGTGATGTGATCTCCTATTTTGATCAGGCACTGACGCGTGTGCTCCAGCTGCTCGCGCTCAGACAGACCCTTCTCCGGACGATCCAGCTGCTTGAGTGCTGCCTTCACCGGCCGCATTCGCTCCTTACACTGACAAACACACGATACAGATGCGTCATTCCAGTGCAATCACCTCACATCAATGTCATTTAGAAAATGAGACATCAGCTCTGTACCAAACCTAGTGATCTGCATACTTGGGCCAACAAAATGGCAAATTTCCATTTCCAATTGCATCTTTATTAAAGGGGTCATATGATGCGATTTAAATTTTTGGAGTGTTACAAGCTGATTGTGCAGAGATACAGTGGGGCAAAAAAGTATTTAGTCAGCCACCAATTGTGCAAGTTCTCCCACTTAAAAAGATGAGAGGCCTGTAATTTTCATCATAGTATACCTCAACTATGAGAGACAAAATGAGAAAAAAAAAAATCAGAAAATCACCTTGTAGGATTTTTAAAGAAAAACAAACAATGAATTGGTAAATTCCTCTGTAAAATAAGTAGTTGGTCACCTACAAACAAGCAAGATTTATGGCTCTCACAGACCTGTAACTTCTTCTTTAAGAGGCTCCTCTGTCCTCCACTAGTTACCTGTATTAATGGCATCTGTTTGAACTCGTTATCAGTATAAAATACATCTGTCCACAACCTCAAACAGTCAAACTCCAAACTCCACCATGGCCAAGACCAAAGAGCTGGCAAAGGACACCAGAAACAAAATGTAGACCTGCACCAGGCTGGGAAGAATGAATCTGCAATAGGTAAGCAGCTTGGTGTGAAGAAATCAACTGTGGGAGCAATTATTAGAAAATGGAAGACATACAAGACCACTGATAATCTCCCTCGATCTGGGGCTCCACGCAAGATCTCACCCCGTGGGGTCAAAATGATCACAAAACTGTGAGCAAAAATCCCAGAACCACACGGGGGGACTAGTGAATGACCTGCAGAGAGCTGGGACCAAAGTAACAAAGGCTACATCAGTAACACACTGCGCCGCCAGGGACTCAAATCCTGCAGTGCCAGACGTGTCCCCCGCTTAAGCCAGTACATGTCCAGGCCCGTCTGAAGTTTGTTAGAGAGCATTTGGATGATCCAGAAGAGGATTGGGAGAATGTCATATGTCAGATGAAACCAAAATAGAACTTTATGGTAAAAACTCAACTTGTCGTGTTTGGAGGAGAAAGAATGCAGTTGCATCCAAAGAACACCATACCTACTGTGAAGCATGGGGGTGAAACATCATGCTTTGGGGCTGTTTTCTGCAAAGGGACCAGGACGACTGATCCGTGTAAACGAAAGAATGATGGGGGCCATGTATCGTGAGATTTTGAGTGAAAACCTCCTATCAGCAAGGGCATTGAAGATGAAACGGGACTGGGTCTTTCAGCATGACAATGATCCCAAACACCCCCCCCGGGCAACGAAGGAGTGGTTCGTAAGAAGCATTTCAAGGTCCTGGAGTGGCCTAGCCAGTATCCAGATCTCAACCCCATAGAAAATCTTGGAGGGAGTTGAAAATCCGTGTTGCCCAGCGACAGCCCAAAACATTACTGCTCTAGAGGAGACTGCATGGAGGAATTGCCAAATACCAGCAACAGTGTGTGAAAAACCTTGTGAAGACTTACAGAAAACTTTTGACCTCTGTCATTGCCAAAAAAGGGTACATAACAAAGTATTGAGAAGAAACTTTGTTATTGACCAAATACTTATTTTCACCATAATTTGCAAATAAATTCTTTAAAAATCCTCAATGTGATTTTCTGGATTTTTTTTCATTTTGTCTCTCATAATTGAGGTATACCTATGATGAAAATTACAGGCCTCTATCATCTTTTTAAGTGGGAGAACTTGCACAATTGGTGGATGACTAAATACTTTTTTCCCCCACTGAAGATCCCTGAAGTTGCAAAGACTAAAGTTCAAAACCAAAGAGATATTCTTTATCAAAATTAAGACTCTGCCACCCCCCTATAATGGCTCGTTCTAACACGCCCCCACCTATCTACCTCACTATGTGGAAATAATAGCATAATGCCGCACAAATGTGCACGCAAAGAAAGAAAGCATGGTTTCAGTAACCGCAGTTAGTGATGAAGCAGCATGTCAGAGACGCTGTGTGTTTCTAGGCGAACAGCAAGAGGTGACACGTTACTGGTGCAGCTTCTGGAAGTAGGTATTGCATTTAGATCTGTAAGATACTTACAACAGAACAGCAAGGCTTTTATGGCCGACTTCGTGCCATGGAGAGGAGGGTAATCTGAATTTGCTAGACAATCTGGCGCTTCTGAAATCAGATACTGTTTTGTACAGGTTAAGTTTAAAGAGAGAGAGAGAGAGAGAGAGGAGGGGAGGGGAGGGGGGGGGATCACAGTGGAGTCAGCTGTCTTAACCGTGGCTTGTGTACTGCAAACACCACCGGCTTCATCACTGTGTCTGTCACGTGACGGTTTCCCTTTCAGGCTCTGTCTTTACATTTATTTTTAAAGATGAAGCTTGCGATTATGGTAAGGGGCGTTACATTTCCGACGAGTGCTTGCGGTGTTCGGCCAATCACAATGCACTGGGTCAGCTGGCCAATCAGAGCAGACTGCGCTTGTTGGAAGGAGGGACTTTGTAGAAAACTATGCATTTGAGAGAGGCGGGGCATAGAGAACATACAATAATGTACAGTATTTGAAAAAAAAAAAAAAGTGTTTTTTGAACGTTAAAGCATGTCAAAATATTCTGTTACACCAAATACACAAAATAATGATCTTTAAAAAAAGCATCATATGACCCCTTTAACCACTTAAGTTTAAATCAAATTTGCCTTGGTATATAAGAGGTCATAATAATTTACATAAACACCGCCTCCAGAGCAAGACATCGCCGAATAGTCTTCTTCTCACCATAAGCCTTACCCACTGGTGTTCAGCCGGCTGACACTTGATTACGCTAAGTGTCACGTCAAAAGCTACCATCTACACTGGATACAGTAAACAGATGTGTGTTCACTTTCTGACTCAGTCCATGCTCGAGTCTGTCGTCAGGAGAAGTGCAGTGAAAGATTGTTTGCTTTGACGCGCTTGGTTTAAACAGCTCGTTCACGTCTTTGTACAGATATCAGAAAGATCCCAGCGTAAGGAACAAGTGGATAGGGTTTCTGCGATAGTCGGTGTTGACGGTTTTACCGGTGTGAAGCCACAACACCGGTTACGTCCCCCACTGTCGTTTAGATTTTTTATAGTAATAAAAATAATTTAGTTCAGTTAGAGAACAGACACTGCAATTAAAACTGAACGTGGCTGCTCAATGCAGTTTGCCGAACGACAGTCGCATCAGATCAGATTTCATTTATCACGTGAGAAGCTGACAAGAAGAGTGACGTGAGACAGACAAGAGTTTCAAAACGACATGCAAAAGCACCCGTTTTACAAATATTTTGGATTTTGAAAAGCCTCTTGACATCTGCCATTTATCTAAGGGTGATATTGGAAGTTTTTTTTTTAAACATCCATTTCTTATTTATTTGGTTCCAGTGTTTGCTGATTTTTATTTAAACTGTATTTTCTTTTTCTACATCAAGTATGCCGTGCCTCCAAGCTGTCTTTATTCGTTTTGCTGATAAACGTAAGTTTCTTATTTATTTGGTTCCACAGTGTTTACTGATATTCAGTTTTGTATACCTAAACTTTGTGCAAGTTTTGTTATCTTATATTAGGCATATAGCATGGTGTATTTTATTCGTTTTGTTAATAAAAGTTCTATGTTCTACGCTCTATTTTGTTGTTGCTTGAATTGAATTCAAGCAATTGACGCCGAATTGACGCTAATTTGAAAGTGTTAAAGTAAAATGCGCAAAGCTCTTTTAAGCTATTTTAAAAAGAAGGTAAGTGAGGAAAAGATGGAAAACTCTAAACAAACTAAAAGCGAACAATGCATGACGCCGAATTGCCCCCCGATTCATATGCAATAGCGAGGGGCGTTGATACCGTTTCTTATGCAGCGATGTTAGCCAATCATAACAGTGGCCGATTACTGACAAGCCTTAAAGGACACGCCCCTTAAAACAGGTCATTTTAGAGAAGGTCAGAATGAGGGTTGAAAATAACCATTTTCCCACATTTGTGCAAAAAAACTTTATTAACATTGTAAGTATACCTCAAGTAACACATTAAAATAATTTAAAAAATCCATGTCATGACCCCTTTAATAGGGTTATCTCCTCACCGGAGTCACTCACTTGGTGACACATTCCAGTTCTCCACAAACTGTAGAGAAGTCTTCAGCCTGAGAATCGGCTAGGAAAACCCTCACAAACTCACCACGCTGAAGGTTTTCTGGTCCAGTTCTTCAGACTCGTCAGACAGGGGAAGTGCATCTCCTCCTGAGGGCGTGTGCACAGGGGTGTCAGCTTTCTTCTCCCGCACTTCTGCTTTCACCTCTACAGCCTGAGAACACCGTCAACGGCTTTTGAATAACAATTCATGCAAATGCTGTACCCGAAAGTATATTTGTATACAAAGACAAAAATTACACTAGAATGTCTTAAAACCTAGCGAGTTGCCTAGAACAGCATATTTGCAGTCTTTGGCATGTGGCTACTGAAGGCCTAGTTGACAAACTATTTCAGTCAGTGTTTCCCATCAATAGCCAGCTTTTGCTCAAATCTGTCAAAGGTGTGTCATACTCATTGATTCAGAATGGAAAAAAAGGGACAGACTGACTGATTCGGTCACATAAAGCTTGCTGAAATAACACCGTTTACACATATCTCGACTGCTATGAAAAACATTACAGAGATATGATTAATAACTGAAACAGTCAGTGAGAGAGTGCTTGTTTGAATGAGTGAGATGGAGAGCATGCAAAAGTGGACGATCCATAAAAGACAACTAGATGAAAATCGGCTAATCGGATGTAGGCTTGACTCGTAATGTGCCTCTGCTTTCCAAAAACACTTTCTAGGTAGGCAGCTCACTAGGTTTCAAAACAAGGCCACAGTTAAGGGTTGTGTGATTATGAGCATTGTGACCTTCTCTGCAGGAGCCTCTTCTTCAGGCTCGGATTTCATCTCCTTCTCTTTTGGTTCCCTCTCTTTGCTGTCCCGACCCTCCTCTTTCTTCTCCTTCTTAATCTCTTTTTTGACCGCTTTCTCCATTATGTCCTTCTCTTCAGGTTCTTTATCCTCAGGCTCGTCCTCATCAGACTCTTCATCCTCATCCTCCTCCTCCTTTACCGGCCGCTCTGACACACATGCTCTTCTGTTGGCTGGCTTAGCTGGAGGAGTTTCCTGGAAGAACACAAGAAACACTTTAGCACAGGCGATTATTCTTTCATCAAGGTTGTCAAATTGCAAGAGACATTGTTTTTTTTTTTTTAAATACCACCAATGTGGAATGGAGCGTGGAAAATATCATTAGAAATGTTCTGAGCTGGATCAGAGTATCAGAGTATAGTTGGAGAAAGTCATTAAAATCTTCATTGTGGACAAGAGACAATGGTCCATGTAAATTGGGTTAATTATTATTAATTTTTTGTCTTTAAATCTTTAGAATTAGTAGTATACTGATAAATCCGCTAGACTCCAGGAAAAAGGCTTAAGAAGCAGAGAAGTGAGCATCACGCACAATGTCATAACACTTTTTGCCAAAGCCAATTTTGTGCCTATAACTTCACGAAATGTCTTACAGTCGGATGTATCAGAGACCTCGCTTACACCTGGCATTAAGATCAGTCTCAGGCGACGTGGTCAGAAATGCATCCACTCTGGCCTAAGTGCACATCATACAGTCTTGGGAAACCGCTCTGTAAAGTGGCTTTACTGCTCTTTTTTTTTTTTGACAATGTACCTTGTGAAAGTGCATTCTCAGCAGTTACTAACATAAAAATTGTGAATACAGAGTGTCTAAATGGGTGAGAAGGGTACACAGAAGGATGTTAAATGCTTTAGACAAAGTGTCGAGTTTGATGACAACACAATGAATGCTCTAGGACAGTGGTTCCCAAACTTTTTTCCAGTACCTGTTTCTGTGAGAATCTGTGAAAATTATAACAGCCTCATCTTTCATACATTTGTAGATCATGATAACCACAGTTAAGAAAATAAATAAATTTTAAAAAATTTATGCAGAAAAAATAAAGCGCAAAATATCCATTTAGTCGCAGTATGGAGCCCTGGTAGACTACTGTCAATTACACTTTTATTTCATTGTTTATTTTATTTAATTGCCTTATCTTGGCATTGTAAGCATATGATTTAAAAACATTTTTATATAAAATTATTAGTGGAACATTTTATACATCTTTATTTGATCTCAAAGCACATCAGCTCCCACTCAAAATTACACAAATTGTATAGTCATTATAGACATTACTGAGTTTTAAAGGGGTCATATGATGCGTTTTCAATTGTTCCTTTCTCTTTGGAGTGTTACAAGCTCTTGGTGCCTAAAGAAGACTAAATTTGCAAAAATAAAGTCTTGAATCCACGAGATATTCTTTATAAAATAATTGTATTCTTGCTTTTCCCGCCGCCATGTCGTGAAGGCGCTGTGTGCTTCGTTGTGAAAGTGAAACTACTTTGTTTGGCCTTCCAAATGAGGACGATATCCTCTTCGTCATGCCTAGAGCTGATCCGTCCTGGTCACTGAGGAAATGCATCAACTACGCGCTGTGGATCGCCGGATCGGCTTTCAACCGTGGATGAAGCGGAGTCCAGCCCGGGGTCGTAATATGTGGTTGCCGCAAGCCCACCGGACACTCCTTCATCGAATCTGCCGGCAGCGCCGTTCTCAAGCCCGCCACCTCTGCTCACTCAAGCCCGCCGTTAATCACCACGTGTAGGCCTACGGTGTGTGACGCTGTGCTTTTCATTGTGAAAGCGAAACTACTTTGTTTGGTCTTTCAAAGGAACACGACTAGAAATCAGTGGTTAATTTGTATTTACAACACTGTTCCAGAACCCTTCAACCCAAATATTCAGATGTGTGCACACATTTTATGGAGGACTGTTTCCTAATCCTGCTAGAGTAGACTACAATGCCCCGGCTGTTCTGACTCACAGATTGTAAGTAAATTTTTTATATTTAAAGGATTTGCCACTGACAATTAAACGCGAGTTTTGAGTAGTGTAGAGTAAGGCTTGTAGTTTGTCGTTTCTCCGATCACAAATGCAGACAGGGTTTTATGTTTACACGGCACGATGCAAAGCAACGCGTAAAAAGACAGTATAAGTCATTATAATCAGTAATTATGTCCCCACTGGATGCAACAAATGCCTCGTTTATAATGGGTTTTAATGTTTTGTTGCTCTCGCTTCATGACCCTAGAACAGTATGGTGAGGGACGTAACATTTCCGTCAC
The DNA here is from genome assembly GCA_018155175.1 of Sinocyclocheilus anophthalmus. Lineage (NCBI taxonomy): Eukaryota > Metazoa > Chordata > Actinopteri > Cypriniformes > Cyprinidae > Sinocyclocheilus > Sinocyclocheilus anophthalmus. Next base: position 24,373 of record JADLZN010005135.1, on the reverse strand, counting down.
ACGCTTGAGGTATTCGGTCAATCACAACGCACTGGATAGCTGGCCAATCAGAGCACACCTCGCTTTTTCAGATCGATGAGCTTTGTAAAAATCGACGCGTTTCAGAAAGGCGGGGCATAAAGGAGAAACAATAATGTACAGTATGTGGAAAATAATGTGTTTAAATAAACACATTTCATTACACCAAATACACCAATACAGGGTTAGTTTTTATTGCATCATATGACCCCTTTAAGATTTGATTAATGTCCATGACTTCTCCAGGTCCAGAATTCTCATCTTTGAGAATTCTTTAATGTATCCATGTTTTCCACAACTGTGAGAACCCTGGTTCCTAAATAAAAACTGACAGCTGTTGAGGGAGTAAATTAAGAAATGTGTCAGTTTTTATCTTAATAGCTGAAATGGCTTGTTAGCTTTAGCGGTTTTAGCTTTAAAAAAAACAACAGCACTATTACAGCAACACAAACCTTTTCCTCTTCCTCCTTCTCTTCCTCTTCTTCAGAGCTCTTATCTGATGGCGGTGCAGAGGACAGACTGTTCGTCACGTCATCCATCTTCGGCTTTACCGCTTTATTCTTCTTGCCCCGTGGTTTTCTCTTGCGTGAATTTGCCTATAGAGCAGAAGGAACAACAGTGATCGTACTGTATGATCAATAAAGCACTGAACAGCAAATGAAATTATAGGAGCTGTTCACAGACAACGTTATTGTTATAAGTTACAGTTTAGCCACTTTACACAACACCGTTTGTTGCTTACGTCTGCTTTTAGTGAGCCAAGTGATGTTGTGCAGTAATTTGAGAGGATTGTGTGTAATCTGCATGACTCACTGTGCCGGCTTGTTTCTGTGCTTCCTTCTTGGCGAGATCTTTGCTCAGTAATTTGATGAGGTAGTCAGCTCGTGTCTGCAACTGCTTGGCCTGTGGCTTCTTGTCAGGGTCATCAGGAAGGAGCTGCAACACGTTTTGTAACAAAATCATTTAAATGCCATACATAATCACTAAGGACAGAACAGTGTAATGGCATATTAAATCAAACACCACTGATTCTCAGTGCGTTTCTGCACCTTGTGTGTGAGGTTGAGGTCTGGGTCCATCTTGATCATCTCCCAGCTGCCATAGCCGTACTCATAAATCCCAATAAGCAGGCTGGAGTCGTCCTCTTTACCCCACTCAATGTCAAAATGAGCTGCCTTTGAGTGGCATGGGATTATATACCTGTAAATATACAAGACTTGTAAAACAAGTAATTTTTCTGCCCTCACAAAGTATAAAATGACATACAACTGAATGCATGCTCTTTTAAAACAACTACTTTTAACTTAACGCTGCTGCAGCTAAGCCAAGAAAAAGACATTTGAGACAAACACTAACAAAAGCAAAACCGTGTCAAAATCAGGCTAGGGTTGCATGGATTGCAATGCACTCATGTGAATGCTAATATACCTCTTCCTCTCCTCAGGGTCAGCGGGAATGGCCTTGTGTAATGGTGCCAGTTCCTCCTCATGAGAGATCACCAGCTTAGCATTGACCTGAACCCCTGAGATCCTGAAGGTGGGTCCTTTCACCTTCCCTCGCCTGCCTCCTGATATGAACCAGCACAGAACAAAATCAAGTCAGGCCTCCAAATGTACTTCTTAAAAGTGTCCAATCACAAATGCTTCATATGGGAGTGGATTTATTCACTTCAGAGGAAGTGTAAGTCTTTATTTTACTAGTAGGGTCTTATTCATACTATTTTATGGCATCCAAAATGTTATAACTGCACCCATGCAATTAAATGTGCTTTTTATTTCATCAAGGGTGGAAAAGGATGACACCGATAACCCAGAGGCACGAATCTCACATCACGACTGCAGGATTATGTGGAATGAGTAAAATGCACAAAACACAATAACCCAGCCACAATTTCACGCCCTGCAGGCCCTAGTTTACACAGACTCCTCAGTAATCAGTCAGTGTGGTCTTGTGCTACTCTTGCCTGAGCTTCGTTCAGGTCCACAGGGGTTCTCTCTTAGCGTTTTCAAACAGCCGTTGTGTACGGTCTCAGCCAGCCGCCGCAGATCATGCTCCGATTTATCCACCAACTCAGCATCGCGAGCGATAGCGTCAAGCCTGTAAAACACAGACAGTCACATCAATGACAGAGGCCAACGTGCAACTGCTACCATATGAAGCTATGAAAAACAGCTACCTACCTTTCTAAAGGGCCACCAAACTTTTTATAACTTTTAATAAACCTGTGGAAAAAAAGTTTAGTAAACATTATTCATACAAAATTAAGCAATTTTACATGACTATGTATTAATACAATAATTCAAGATTACACTGTAATGTTAAAGCAATAAGCCCCATGAAGTCGTGGTTTACAGTTAATTTATAACAGCTAAGGGGCGTTGTTTTCGCTTCGCGTCGTGCCTAAAACCCCCTTAGCCATTATAAATCCACTGTAAACCACGACTTCACGGGGATTATTGCTTTTATAAAACGGTTATTCCATATACGTAGTTAGGTTTCACAAAATAAAACTGAGTAAATAAAGTATAATGATATAAATAAAAACAGTATTCTTCCACCAAAAAATGTAGTTCCTCAGAATCAGTTGTGGTTCCAACAAAGTTGCAAAATATGCAACACACAGACGTAAACAAAGGTGTGTGTTTGTAGAGTAATTTACAACAGCTTCGAACGCGGCTCAACCAATCAGAACCAAGGACCGGAACTCTCCGTTTTATAATAGAATATATACATTTTGTGTGAAGAAAAACAATTATTACATTTCACAGTGAACTGTCATTAGATTATCCAAAAATTAAATGCAGTGTGTTTTTTCCCACAGATTTTCACCCCTAGTGTTGAATCTGCTTTACCTGCGTATCTCAGCATCAGTGAAACCCTTAATGTTCTCTCTTGGAATAGTTCGAGGTCTTCCTCGTTTCTTGGGCCTCTTTCTGTCGGTACCCGAATCGCTGTCTGAACCAGAGTATCGTCTGTTCCTGCTACGCCTGCCCTCGTTTCCATTAAAGTTGTTCTGTCATCACAAAATAAAAAAGGGCATGAAGCTCAATATGCTATGGTCTTGTTTAGTTTTATATATTTATAACATTATGCATAGACCACAAATCTTTTAGATTATTTCTGTAATTTTTTGTGAATACTTACATTTAACAAGTTCATTTGGTTACATAATGTTAGAGTGTATTCCTGTCATCTATTTTGAATGTTATTTTATTTTTATGTATGTTTTAATGTGGGTGGGGGGGGTATCCAATTTTGTAATTGTATGAAACTTTTTGTTAATGTCTTGGAAAAGTTGATAAAGTAAAAAAAAAAAGGAAATGAACAGTACAAAGAAATAGGTGTGTATGTTAGTTTGCGTGTCATTTATCTCTTATGGACCAGTATAACATTCATCAAACCATTAATTTTGTCTAATGGAAATAATTCATGATGTAACACAAGCATTTGACATTACTGGCACTGTTAAACGCTGTATGACTGGCTAACCTGTTTAGCGCACTTCCTCATGCGGGGCAGTAAATAGATCTCTGCTAGCTCTTTTTGTCGCTCCTCTTCCTCGAGTCTCCTCCGCTGCTCCTCTGGGATAATGTCATCCCAGTTAATATCATGTCTACCATCCCTCTCGGTGTCCATGTCAATCTCCTCCTCCTCCATCATGGAGAAATTTGCTACCTGCAAGATGGAGCAACCATTGTTTAATTGTGTGTTAATCGTGTGACTGATAGCCTCTTGAGACGGTCCAGCACATGTGGAAGGGGATCACAGATTTTAGGTTTTAAAGTGTATACCTTAAATTGAGAGAGGAGCTCCTCTCCTACAGTCGATGGTCCAGGGTCGTTCTCTCTGGTCTCTGCTCTCTTCAGGATTTCATCAATGTCCATCTCCTACCAGATCAATAAACATGTCAATCATTAGCAGCTGCACAGAAGTCCGTATCCATACGCTGACGACCATGTTTGTGTTAAATAGGAGTGGGAAACAGGACCAAAATCTTATATGACAATAGGAGTAATTCTACGTCATGATAACGGTATACAGTTATTTTTGCATGGTAAAGGTGTAATGATATCAAAATATTTGAAACCATTGAAATGTCATTTCTCGCCATCAATTTCAATATCACAAAAAATAATACTAGCCTAACATAAGTAAAAAAAATCTCAAGCTTACTGAAGACAATAACAAAATAAGAACAAAGGAACTAATTACAAGCAATAAGACAAAAACAACAACAGAACAGACACAAATGAAATAGACCTACTTAAAAAAAAAAAAATTCCAAGCACTAGAAATACTAAAACTGCATGTTATGAACAAACAAAAAACACTGCATGGTCATCACTGTGTAAATTAAATCAAATAAATATAGATTTACTCTTATTTAAGTTACAGAAGTGATTCAGTCAAAAACAGTGAGATTTTCTCTCTTTTGTTGTTTGATTAACATTCATGACACAGACAGCAGCAGGTTTATTAGCCTGCTGTCCTTTTAAGACCAAACACGCAGACCTAATATACTGATACTAAGGCTGGGCGATTTGGCAAAAAATTTAAATCTAGATTTTTTCAGAACATTTGAACGATTTTCGATTTTTTATGATTTTTTAACTAGTCCGCTTGAAAATGTAACTACAACATGATTCAAGTAACTTTTTCTTTATTAACCCTCTAGGTAAGACAATTCTATTCCAAGCGCACCACATGAAGTTGTCAACATGATGTAAATGTTAAACAAATCACTTGTTTAATATCTTTGCAGAAAAGATGCATGAACTACAACTACATCTTGTACAAACTTGTCTTATACATATTATATATTCAGAAATAATACGAGGACAATGCTTTAAAATCCTCAAAAGTCAAGGTAATTCAAATTCAAAATGCCTGAAGGTATAACACCAGTAGACTATCATTCACTATAAATGTGCTGTAAAAACAACAGCAGCTTTCAGTCTGTCACCGTGATGCAAACATGAAATATTAGACATACAGTAGTAGTTCTTTACAGTTTTTTTTTATTGGATTGCGCTGTTTTTCCATTGTTTTTCTATGTGAACATGGATGAGTTTAATGTGTTGCACTCGCGTCTCTTGCAGCGTCTCATGCATGAAACGGCATTTTAAAAACGCAGCGCTCCCCAATTTATGTTTCACTTCCCTTCTCTATGCATGGTTTTTTTGTTTTTTCTATTCCACTGTCTGTTGCATCTTTGTCAACGCAAAAGCGCATTCTGTGTGAACGGTGCCTAGCGATAAGAGCGCGTCACACAGAGCAGTTAATTACGTGCGCCGACATGCGGTCGGATCGTTCTTTTCTCTTTACTGTTATCATTGGCATATTGTCAAAGTTGTCTAATTCTAACGTTTGGTAATATTTCTATTCAAAATCGCGATTCCTCGATTTCTAAAAAATAAAATCTTGGCAAAACATTAAATTCAAATTAATCAATAAAATCAGGGAAATCGCCCAGCCCTATCTGATAAACATGCATTTTCTTTCTGAACTGTTCACTTTCACTTCACACAAAACCAACTGTTTTACAGGGAGACTCACAAAGAGGACATTGACAAGTGTGTATTTGACCATTTAAGCCCAATAAAGCACCAGTCCAGAGCTCAGTTCACTTCTTGCGCGCTGCAGGAAAAACGGCTTTATGTGTGCACTCAAACCAGCTCTCAGACAGAGCGCACACCTTCCAAACATTTCACTGCTTATTGCACTCAAAACACTTGTTTTTAAACCGCAGCACTTAAACATAGGGCTGTCACGATTATGAAATTTGGATGACGATTAATTGAAATAGTCACGGTTATTGCGATTAATTGTCTGTTTTAGGGCTTTGTCGATTATGCCGATTATCACGATTAATTGTCTGTTTTTATGGCTTTCATTATATAATTGATTAATTTAAGGGTTCAGTAAATAATGATGATGTTATCTTTTAATCTTTTTGAGTTATTATTTTGCAGTGTAAGATTACATAAGATTATTCCAAATTCGAAGAATCGGCCAATACTGATCCAACACCAGCGCTATTTTTTTTTTTCTACACCACTACAGAATATCATTACTGTGTTTGTGGAACTAATGGTCACTCTTTTAAACCCTTTGTTAAACAATCCACTAAATACTCACTTCCTCATAAAAAATAAATTTGAATAAAAATATATAAGCTATGAAATTAAACTAGCTGACTATAATTTAGCAGCAAAAACAATATCTTGAAAAAAATATATTTGGTGAACATTATACAATTTAAACATGTTTATTCTGTTAACTATTTGTATTCTTACAAAATACATTCATGAAAATAAGATATAAATCATGAGAAAAAGAAAGGCTTCTAATAATCTTTCTGTTTGTGATAATTCCTTAAACTTCAAGTATTTTAATGGGAATATATCATCTTGGAGAGAGTTTTACCATGCTGACTGTCATAATTGAACGTGACGTGCTGTTTGAATACTGAGTGGAGAATGACTGACAGCTGCAGCAGAAGGAAGATGAGTTTCTGTAAACCTAAATTCTGTCCCTCACATTAAGATATGGAATGGCTTCAGATGATATAGCAGGGCTCCAGACTGCGACCATTCTTTCTGCCTGTGCGACTACATTTTGTGTGCGGTCGCACTGGCGACCACCTCGTTGGTCAACTCATAAGCGCTGCAATTTCTGTTGCAAATGAGAAACATCAAACGGCAAACGAAACTGAAAGCATAACAAAACAGCGAGAGCGTATACTCGCCGCGTCAGCACGAGCACGAAGCTGCACGCAGCAAAAATGACGTGCTATAAGTTAAGTAAAAGACCGCTTCTTAAACCAGATAAGGTGAACATACTTGTGGGGGGAAAACATGCAAGCACCGTCAGTTTTACTTTTCTTTTTGTTTTCATTTTTGAAAAACGTATCTTTGCTGTTTACCTCACATTAACCGATTGAAGATCAATAATAGGTCTATAATATAATAGGTATATATATAAGGAGGAATAATAGCCGTGTGTCTTATTCGTTTTTTTTAATAAATGTTTTGTAAGCTAGTTTGTCATTGTATCTTACTGATTTATTGTTGTTGTACTTTTTAATTAAGAATAACAATGAATCCATCTTTTGTTTTAGTCTTAAAAAAATGAAAGGTGTGTAGATAGACAACAAGATCATGAATTCGTGAAAAGTAAATCTAAATATTATCACAAATAATACTGAAGATAAAGAATGGGTTGAATGTTAACCACTTTCGTTTCCATATAACTATAAACTATGATAAAAGTTTATCAGCATGCAGTGAATAATCCCATGTTGTAGCGCAAAAAAAAAAAAATTGCGACCAAATCATGTGCTTGTGCTACCCGCGAGAAATTAGTTGCAAAAGAGCGGCATGGTAATAATATCTGAGCCCTGTTAGGCTATACGGTGCTTGAAAAGCAAACTGGTGCTCTTCTGTTTCTTTTGGTGTATGACACCCCTTGTGTCGTATAAAAAGCACAATAATCGCGGTTGTCTGAATAATCGCGATTAGACGATACCAGTGTATCGCCCAGCCCTAGAGTTAAACCCCACAGACCTGAGGCTCCAGCTCCTCTCCCTCCGACTCTTTGAAAAGTTCTTCAGCACCGAACTTCAGGATGGCTGACAGTTCCTCCTTGTTGAATGGAGTGGAACTGCAGGAAATCAAACAATAATAACACGCCATCATTTATATGTACACACTATAGACACACACCAGAATTTCCACTTTTTTCTGCATGTTCGTCAATAAAAAAAATTAAGTGTTTACATCAAGTTAGGTAGCTGTACCTTGAAGGAGCAGCACCCGTGTCAAGCACAGTCTTCCCCGTGGTGTCCATCCTCTGAATTACTAGGTGGTCCAACACCATTTTCTTCTTGGCTCTCTCAATAATTTCCTCCTCAACTGAGCCCTTTGTCACCAGACGGTATATATTCACCTGAAAGAGAAGATCACAAACATTTACAGTACCAAACTACACTAAATTATAAAGAATAAATGTGTAGATTAATTAGTGCAAATGAAGTCATGATGTAATGAAGACTGTTGCCAGATCATTTAGTTATAACTGAGACAGCAGTTTATGAGCATTACTCATTTATGGTGCACTTTTAAGCATTTCAAAATCTGCCATGAACAGTTTCCAGGGTCATGACGTTCCAGAAAACAATATTTGAACAATTCAAGAAAAATTTTATTAAATGTCTGGGCAACTGAGGTTTTAATATGAAGATACATTTCATCATGATTTTTCAGTAATACTATTATTAATCAATATCACTACTGTTATTATGACGTCAGACCAATCACCAGATTACAATGAAAAACTGTTACAATTTTAACATGAGATTGTATTGATGCTAATGTGTTGATGCTAATGTGGAGGCTGACCTGTTTTTTCTGACCAATCCTGTGCGCTCTGGCCTGGGCCTGCAGGTCATTCTGAGGGTTCCAGTCGGAGTCAAAAATGACCACTGTATCTGCAGAGGCCAGGTTAATGCCCAGACCACCTGCTCGCGTGGACAACAGGAAGCAGAAATCCTGCCAGAGAAAACGGCAAACCTCAATTCTTCTAGTTTTTTTTGTTTTTTAAATCTACAAACTTTCAGCAAATTACACTTTATATTTGGAATATTTGGAGAATATACATAATTACTTTCCATTCATTGACATATTGTGAACCGAAAGCCTAATTTATTATTTTAATAAATGTGAATCGTACCAAAATAATTTAATCAGATCAAAGTGACACAATTTTAGACAATGATAATGCAATCAACACCAGAACGAATATTTAAACCCTCGATAATCAGCGATTTCACACATACCTCAGAGCCCTCTGCATTGAAATGATCTAAAGCCTGCTTCCTCATTTCACCCTTTATGGAACCATCCAGTCTCTACAAACACAAACACTTCCATAAGTCACACCTGAGCCACAAACAGTGCATTTAACTCCAGTGAGTGAGTCCTGCCATCACCTGGAATAAGAACTGCCGGTACTTCAGGTACTCCGCTAGGATGTCCAGCATCCGAACCATCTGGGAGAAGATAAGCACACGGTGCCCTCGTTCCTTCAGCCGAACCAGCAGTTTATCCAGAAGAATCAGCTTCCCACTGCTGCGAATGAGGTGCTGCAGACAACATATATAGTTTTGGTTAGCTGTGGTTATGCAGGACAGGTTTTTCCTCCAGAGAGAGCTTTTGAAAAGATCAACACTTGCCCTTTCACTATGGAGCGCCTAACACAGAAGTTCAACACAATAATCAAAATTCCTCCAGACATTTATTTTCTAGGATGTCTGCTTAGTGACGCTTAGTGAGGGAATTTTAATTGAATGTGATCTTTTTTTAATATATATATATTAAAAATAATTTATTATACGTTCCCTTGACACACAGTTAAGAGCCACTGCCCTAAAGTGACATTTTTGCAAATGCACAAAAAACATTTTTATGTGTGCACGAAAAACTGCGCAACTGGTAACCGGTGAGCATGCTGAACGTTTTCTTTTACATAAAAGTTTCTCATGGAAGCACAAACTGTTTCTTTAGGGGATTTGGAAGCAATGTTGTTAAACTATTCGTAAATAAAACTCAAATTTTGTGCTCTACCAGGTGTGAGACAAAGCATCAAGCAATAAATCACTTTTTCCATGTAAATGATATTTTATCCAAACCATTTGTGACCCTGGACCACAAAACCAGTCTTAAGTGTAAATTTTTCGAAATTGAGGTTTATGCATCATCTGAAAGCTGAATACATAAGCTTCCACTTGATTATGGTTTGTTAGGATCGGACAATATTTGGCTGAGATACAACTGTTTGAAAATCTGGAATCTGAGGGTGTTCTAAATATTGAGAAAATCGCCTTTAAGTTTGTCCAAATGAAGTTCTTAGCAATGTTTATTACTAATCAAAAATTAAGTTTTTGATATATTTACGGTAGGAAATTTACCAAAATATCTTCATGGAACATGATCTTTACTTAATATTTTCATGATTTTTGCATAAAAGAAAAATGGATAATTTTGACCCATACAATGTATTGTTGGCTATTGCTACAAATATACCCCAGCGACTTAACACTGCTTTTGTGCTCCAGGATCACATTTGTTCGAATAACAATGTGAAAATATATGTGTAAATACTTTATTTTTATAACCTATTACAATTTTGACTAATTAGTGCTTTCCATCAGGGGGTGAAAACCCACCTGTAGGCCTTCTTGTCTGTTGTAGAACTCGTTGTCCTCAGGCGATTTGATGAGGTAGCAGTGGTTACAGCATTTCTTCAACTCCATCATGACGTTGAGGAAGCCTGACTTGCTTCCTTTAGTGCCTTTACTCAGGGCTTTATAGTTTCTCGTCAATATCCACCTAAACAAAAAATAATGATTTATCTATGGCCATTTAATTGAAAGATTGCATATAAGTGGGAATTATACAGCCAATGTGAATTTTCTTCAGGCACACCCATTTGTTAGATATAGAGTGACAAGACCAATTACATGAATACAGTAAAAAGCTTGTGTTTGTGCAGTCTCTCTCTACTGTACTCAACACTTTACTCTAAATGCTGTGGGTTCTCTTACTTGTAGTATTGCTTCTGAACAGCGCTCATCTCCACCCTGAGGATCTGCTCCACCTTGGCAGGCAGAGATTTCTCCACATCCTTCTTCACTCTGCGCAGCAGGAAGGGCTCCAGCTCCTTATGAAGGCTGGTATAGCCAGAGTCTCTGCCTTTGCCATGTTCCTCTTCAAACATCTCCCACGAGTGAAATCTACCAACATGCCAGCTTATATCAGCCTTTCATTCAGTGTCATCTGACTATTACATTGTATTACACCGATACAAGAATGTGGTTAACTCTTCTCTCTATGGTACTCAGCCTTGAGAGTTTGAAACAAACCACAAAGCGTTACAAGAGCTACCAAAATACCACATGAAAAAACGTTCACTTGCATATAGTAGCACTGCTACTATGAAGTCTGTGGCTACATACTGAACTGATATGACAAGAGCACACCTACTTTTCAGGCATAATAAAATGTAGTAGAGACCAGAGCTCTTTGAGTGAGTTCTGGAGGGGTGTGCCTGTGATCAGGAGCCTGTGGTTGGATTTGAACTCGATCATAGTCTTGTAGAGGAGCGAGTCATCGTTCTTCAGCCGATGGGCCTCGTCTACACCAATGAACGCCCAGCTCACGTTTCCTAAAAAGGACTGCAAGAGAAAATAGATAAATTCCTCTCTTTTACTAGATCGTAAATATATCATATGCATTAAAGGGACATGTATTGTATATTAAATGTGTGTTAGCATGTGTGCCACAACCACCCTATAATGAAAAAATCCACCGGGGCGCTTTTTTTAATCACCATAAATCATATCTTGTCTCAGAACAAGCCATTCGCAGAATCTGTAAAATGACAAGCCCCGCCCACGACTGTTGACGGACACTGCTGTATAGGCAGATCTAGTGACCGCACAAACATCCGCTCGGTTTATTCTGCAGCTCTAGAGGCATTTAAAAGCAGCATTTAAGACCGACATTTCTTATTACAGCTATAGAGTTATTCAGAAGATCGCAGAGCAGATGAGATGATTTTTCTGCTTTAATGTTATTGTTTTTGTTTTTATTACACGTAGACAGCAGCATAGTACTGTATAAATTACGCTTCTGTCGCTTATACACATATCATATAACAGCGATTTCATTCCAGCTGTTTTAACTTCACACACATTTAACACCCCATACGGTTTATGTGCCAATTTGTTTTTAACAAACTTGTGTATTTGACAGTTTAAGCACAATAACATGACAGAACCTTCGTTTAGTACCCTCATTCCATTACAAGCTCTTCTGGTGCGCCAGAAACCATCATATCAAAAGTTTAACTAATATTGCTTTAAATGCATGATTTTCAGCATAATACACAAAACCAACCGATGTTTTTTTAGTCAGTTTTCTGAGGTAGGGAGCTCAAATGCACATCCCTATCGGAAAAGGGGAAGGGGAGCAGCAGCTCATTGTATTTAAAAGACACGCACTCGAAAACAGCCCTTTCTGCTTCCACGTCAGAAAGGCATTTTCAAAAAACTTACAATACACTCTTTGGGGTATTTTGAGCTGAATCTACACAGACACATTCTGACACCTGATACTTATATTACATATTGTAAAAAGGGGCATAATAGGTGCCCTTTAAATTGGGCTTTCGGCTCAAGCTGTACCTTATCCTTCAGCAGAATTTCATATGTAGTAAGCAGAACGTTGAACTTCAGTCGTTTGGTCTGCGGATGCATCCATTCATGTGTCCGGATCTGACAACAAACAGATTGGCATTACAACTTCACGTTAACCCTAGGACCTGCTCATTCAACCTTTTTTTATTATTTTTTTATCGTACCATGTTTCTGCTGCTGATGTCTCCCAGGTACACCACAACATTTATCTGAGGAGCCCAGAGCTGAATCTCCCTCTGCCAGGATGTGAGGGTAGACAGAGGCACCACCAGAAGGAAGGGCCCGTAAAGCTGGTGCTCATGGAACAAGTAATTGAGGAAGCTGATAGTCTGGATGGTTTTGCCCAGACCCATCTCATCTGCCAGGATGCAACTGTTTCCTCTGGGAAAGCAGAAGAGTATGAGTGATGAAGAAACTCATGAAATCATTCACAACTGTGGCAATCTATCCATCAATGAAACCAGGGTGATGTCTATTACGGACATACTTGCACCAAGAATGGGCCATCCAGTTCAGACCCTCCAACTGATAGTCCCGCAGCTCCAATCCATCTGCGCCAATGTAGAGAGGCTGCTTCTTCATGGGTACAAACCGTGGCCTCTGTTTTAAAACCTAAAGGAAATTCAACATTTAACTGGTTGGACAGCAGCCGGGTTCATTTATTTGCTCAGATGACCGGCGTTGAGTGCCGTTACCTTGCACTCTCTGGAGGGAATGGTTTTGCACTGATTCCGACTCATGTATTCATCAATGCACTTTTGAAACTTTCTGGCAATGAGTGCACCGTCTTCCCAGCTGCACTCAAAGTATGACAGCCCCTGCCATTTACAAAGGTAATCTGGAAAACCTGCGGCAGACTTCTGATTTGAATGTCCTGCAAGATTAAGACAACAGTAAAGGTAAATAAATGCTCCCACAACTGACCAAAACAAAGACAATGGGAGGCAGCATCCTCTTACCGATGATTCTCTCCACAAGCTGATATTGTGAATGCAAGTCATCCATGAGCTCCTGCTGACAGTTGAAGTACTCCACATCCTCAGGCGAGGCAGCTTTGAGCCTACGGGACAGCGTAAGAACAAATTAGCATCGGAAGCCACGTCACCTAAAGGAAATAAAGTATCTTTAAAGGAATCATACCATTTTTTTTTCTCCTGATCTTTTTTCTTGAAGTTGTCCAGTTTCTTCATGCCCTTCACGTTCTGTTGTTTGAGCGTCTCCTCTGTCTCCCAGGTGTTGTGAATGTGGGACCAGTTCTTCCATTTCATCAAGTATTGCACCTCTCCTGGCTGTCTGCTGGGGTCAAAGTTGGCGTTGGGGTCTCCATCTGCTTCTACTGCATACACCGTGGTTACGGCCCCAGTTGCTGTTAAAGAACAAGACAACACTTTAACATACTGTACATCTCTAAACGTTTCTCCGAAGCTGAATGTGTTTTCACATTTCGCTCTGCCTCAAGAGAAACAGACTGAACCTGCAGTCCTGCCAATTGAAAGCTGTGTGGATTTATTCACGTCACACAGACTGAACAGTTATCAAATACAAAACGTACTTCATTTCTTGTGCTCACCTCCTTTCCGGCCTATCCTCACTTCCATAACTCTCTCCAGTGTCTCAAACTCGTCCTCCTCCGGCGGTGGGACGTCCTCTCCACACACCTCCACCAGGTCATCTGAATCAGTCTTCAGTTCCTCATCTTCTTTGTAGCTCACATTGACTGTGGCCTGCCGCCGAGGTCCCGCTAGAGCTTTTTTATAATCGTCCTCTTCATCTGAGGAGGAGCGGGAGGGTTTCTTCTTGGGAGCTTTGCTATTTTTCCCATTCCTGGCATTGGCCCTGAGAGATGAGATGAGCAAAGATTCATTCAGCAACAGAAAACTAAATAAAGTGGCACCACGGGGTTTCTACAGATATGAACAAGTTAAATTTAAGACCTTTTTAATACCACCTTGTATGAAATTTAAGACCTAATAGAAATACACATTATATTACATACATATGTAATATTGAATGTGTTTGATGTAAAAAGAAAACGAAATATGCTATTTATTATTACGAGATACATATGAAGTTCTCATCAGCAGACAATATTCCATACAAAATTTCCCAACCAAAGCACCGCTCCCCCAAGATTTTGGTGTAAACAATTTATTCTGAACCAATATTTTCATCATCTTTTAAATATTTAATCTTGCATATTTCTATTTACCTTTACAAAGGCTTATTGTTAACCTTTTTAAATGTATGTATCATCTTTCATGCCAAATTACTGCAATTTATCAATAAATTCAATATACACTATAGGGCTGTTACCAGTCAGATTAAAAACACTGCAAATAACACCGTCTAATACTAATGTTATGAGATTAATGTTTTAAAAACATTTATGAATATACAAAATAAATGTTTGGGGTTTGCATACTTTTCAACCCACTCACCCCCAGTAGCAGGGATGGCAGTATTTCAATACCCTTTATTTCAATACACAATACTATTTTTGTATTTAAATCCCTTTGGAAAAAATCTAATGTCTGTTGCATTTAAATACATTAATCCTTCGTAATTTTTTGTATACTTGTTGATCCATGAAATCAGCAGTCTAATTAAGAGGTTGATTGGCAAAAATTATTTTTGTATTTTGAAAATACAAAAATACTAATATTAAATGCATTTAAATTAGTGCTCGGCAACGATTAATCATGATTAATCGCATACAAAAATAAAAGTTTTTGTTTACATAACATATGCGTGTCAAGCTGTTGAATATTAATCTATAATATCTTGAATATATAACAACATTTTCGAAATATATTCTGTATGTGTGTGTATTTATATAAGCATAATAAATATACACAGCACACCCCAGATATTATGTACACCGAAAACTGTTTTTGGGAGCGAGTAATCCGTTGCCCAGCACTAATTTAAAATACAAAATAGTCTTTTGTATTTCAATACATTCTTTTGAAATACTGCCGCCTGCCAGTGAATGGCCCGTAAAATCCTTAATAGTGAGTCTTCAACTCGATTGTTCAAATGCTGATCATTCAGTACACAGTGGAGTGTTTGCATGAGATTGTGCAATACGTCCTACTGTGATCTTTTTGCAACTATTTTCGTTTGGTGAATAGACAAAACAGTAAATACTGGGTCTAAAAAGAAGTACGTGTAACTATTTGACAAGCCACTGGTTTACCTGACTAAAATCTTTGCAATCATAGATAATTCCGCAAAAAATAGCCGTTTTTTTTTTAAATATCTCCCTTGCCATGGTGTTACTTAACTATATGATGTTATGAATAAACTAAGCATTTTGAATTTTTACCGCCGTGTGTTTCTTCTGAGTTCTTTATGTGTGCTGTATGTTGCATTGTTTTTAAGTCTCGCAAAGAGACACCAGAGTGTGCCTCATAGCGCGACCTTGATACAACCACAAATACACTATCCTTTTCAATTGTTGGCTTAAGCTGAATGCAATAAAATCAGAAGAATCGTTCCCGCGTTTCGACACGTCACTGGGTATTTTTGTGTCACTTAGGCTAAGTTTTAAAAAACATTTAAAGCTAGCTAGAAGGCTGGTCAGCTTGCTGTAGCTCAACCTTTATTACTGAAAATATTTTATAAACAAAGAAGGTAGTTCAGCCTGTATTCTGCAGTAACTGTTGTCAGACTTAAAAAATTTTATCGGTAATGTGACCAAAAATTTAAGACCCATCGAATCTGAATATAATACATTTTAAGACTTTTTAAGGCCTTTTATTAGGAAAACATAATTTAAGACATTTTAAGGACCCGCCGACACCCTGCACCATCTTTAGGGTGCAGGCACATGTGGAAAAAAAACATGGCCAAACCAAGCAAATTTGGAAGAATAGATCCAGTGGACACTGTGGATACATTTGTTTTGGTTGCAGTGGCACAGCTTTTGAGGATTTTCTTCTGGTAAAATGTTCTCTCGCATTGACAAAAATTTGGTATGTGCCCACTGCCCAAGTATACTATGCTTTGTCAAAATGTGCGCAGAAAATACGCAGGTAAAAAAAAAAAGTCCCTCAAGGATACAAAATGGTTAAGTATAGTTTTAAGCTTAACAAAAGTAGGTATTAAAATCAATTACTCGTCATAAGCCACAACCAAAGCTTAATTGACTTTGGAAAAAATTTGACAAATCAAAGGTATCCTTTGGAAAAAGTAGAAGGAATAAGTATTTTTCAGATATTTCAAAATGCAACTGCATAATGGCTATTTTCTTATGTTAAATAAAACTAAAATCCATAATGACTATGTAAACATATAACAACTAGTTTGAGACTAACCAATTCCACTATATTTACTATATTTCTAAAAAAGCCACCAGCAGGCAGCCAATCAAAATTCAGCAGCAGTATTAAAAATTTGAATGGCCAGTCGCTATGAATTTTATTCTACATGTGCAGGGTGTTTAAATGAGGCTGTGTGCTAATTTGAGAAAATCAGCAAAAATGCATCTTTTTTTCATTAAAAAAGTATTAACAGAAAAAATGAATTTTGATTTGTTTACTTTATATAATAAAAAAAAAAAACTTTTGAGGACTTGTGAAAAATATCCCACATAAAATGGCATAGGCAAATCAAGATTAATTTGAAAACCGTACTTGTTTGAAGGTTTTCTGCTCTTGACTTTGTGACTGGGCTCATAGTCTGACACGGACTCGTCACTGTTCTCTTGCTCCTCTGCTGAAGAGTCAGACGAGCCACTTCCTGAACCAGAGCCCGAGTCCGAGTCTGAACCAGACCTACACACAGAGCACCAGGGTCAATGTGAACCAGATGCAGAGCGAGAGTGTAATCTCATGTGACGCACCAATGCAGACGGTTTCCACACCAAACAGACAGTCACTCACCCTTTACTCCTGCTCTTTGAGTCATCATCCGACTCATCACTACTGGAAGAGTCCTGCAGGTAAGAGCACAACAAACACTTATAAACAGAGGGATTTGGACAATCTTGCAAATCTGTGATCATTTTTATGGAGTTTATTTTCACAGTGCTGCAGTAAGAGCATGCAGTACCTCGTCTGAGCCAGTGTTTGAGGAGCTCTGCTGCTGCTGTTGAAGCTGTTGTTTCCTGAGCATGGCTGACCTTTGCACTGTCAGGATACTGGGATTGGACTTCCAAAACTACAACAAGGAGTTACAACAACAGGGACATTTTCAAACACTTACAAACAAAGGTTCTGTTCCAAAACCCTGTGAAGTGCCTACTCAGTTTCCCATTAATTAGCTAGAATCTGGCACCCGCCACGGTTTCATAAAGCAAACATCTACAAACAAACTAAAATCGAAAGCACGATATGGTTTAGTGCCCTTATCAAACCGCAAAAGGTGGTGATTTATTTAAACGGATACAAAAAGCAAAGTGCCTGCAAGGTAACTGCGACCTATGTATTATGTAAATGAAATATTTAATTTAATGCAAGTTGGCATTTCTGTCAAAGCACCTGATATGTAGCTATAACTTATCTAAAAATGACTATTTCCATTGTGCATGAAGGCTCATCTAACAGCAAGTGAACTTCCGTTAAACTTTACTGAATGAGTGCCTGTAATATGAGCAGTGACAGTAATATGCCCAAATTTGTTACTGAAATTGCTTTACATTTCTACATGTAACAAGTTAACAGGATAACATTTAATTGTGTATAAACAAACTTATTTTAAAAAGGCAATGAAATGTCATTAAAATACCTCTTACCAGTTAACATTTGGTTTGTGCCTTTGATTTCCCTTATCCTCATCTATAATTTGAATCTTTCACTTTCTTCAAACTGTTTTATATGTGAAATGAGGAAACTTTTGATTTCATGTGGACTTTATAAGCATAAAAGTAGCACTACCCCCCCTTGCATCTGACAACTTTACACAAAAGCTTTATGAAGCTTACCGCTGCTCCATCGATTTTGTTGTCTTGATCATTCTTTTCCTTGGATTTCTCCGAGTCCGAGTGGCTTCCAGAATCCGAGCCGCTTCCTGAGTCACTGCTCCCTGATTGGCTACTGCTAGAACTGCTGCTGCTTGAACTCGAGCCGGAGCCAGAACCCGATCCTGACCCGGACTCATCACCTGAATTACTGAGACACAAAAACACGAACGATGAGTCAATTCCTCATCATTTGCACATTTAAATGCTGATCATTTTGAGCAGGATACTACTTGATAGCATTTTGTGTGATTAGAACATACAATGATCAAAAAAAGTGAATGTTTTTTTACTTTATTTAGTTGACAGGGACATTGTACATTAATAAAACATTCCTGTAAATGTACCAGAATTAGCCAAAGGCTATTTTCACATCCGTAGTTCCTGGACAAGATGTTACAAGTCACCCTAAAATTAAATTAAATACATACTAGAAAATTGAATAATTACATAGTACAAATCATACATTCATTTTTGATGGCAATGCATGCTTATCCAGCAAAATAACACAGGTTAGGCTCTATTGTAGATTACTGATGAATGAGGACCAGGGATTTGTGAGACTAGTCAACTAAACAGTACTGCTGCTAGCTAGCATGCATTAGAAAAACTAATCGGTTAAATATTGTTTTCCATGACACTTTTCAACTTTTAACATTTACATTTTGCAAAGACTACGCTCAACTACTATCATTTTAATGTCACGTTAAAATAATGAAATATTAATAAATGCAATAAAAAAGCAGTTATCTAAATCATTTCACAGGTCTTGCATGTTTCTTCCTACTTTCACACACCGTGCATGTAAGACGACGAGCAAAGTATGATGTTATTCATGCTTCATTATTCACTGATAATTTTAAGTCTATAGCACTTTCCAGTCGTACCACATGTTTAGCACTGCAATGATCTGGATTAGGCAAAACATCGACTGCAGAATGAAAAGAAAAAAAATCCTGAAATCATGGATAACTGACAATCAAGTCTGGAGAAACAGACTCAGAAAGAATGGAGGAATGTGTAAGTTACAAGGTGTTGCTGACGACTAAAGTGACCATTAGTCTGGCATACAAATCAACTCCTCTCATCCCAAAAAGCACATGTAAAGGTTTATTCTGATAGCATGTGTGAACAAACAGCTTGAGCAAGTACAAGGTTAGAATTCAATGCTCTGATGTAAAAAGCCTGCTGTCAAACACCAGATGCTGGTGGTACGTCAAAAGTAAATGAAATCTGATTATAATCTATGCAAATGTCTCAACTGCAACAATTTTTACTTTACAATTAGTTAACATCAAAACCAATGTATTACGATTACCTGGACTCTCCGCTGCCATTGCTGACACTTTCATCCTCACTGCGTCCATCCATCGCAATCAAATATTACAGATTAGTCCCTGATGAGATCCTTGCAGTCTGTGCTCGCCACTTCAGGGCAGCTCACCTAAAAAAAAAAAAACAAGTTAAGTTGTGATTAGAACAGAAACTCAGACATAAGGAATGTTTTTATCAAGGTGACTTCTCTTATGTTTGCCAGTAAACATCACTGATTTCTTTCTAAGAGACTACAGCATAAAGAAGTCTGAGGAACTGAAATGAACACGAAACATTGGTGCTGACAGAAATGTGGTTTTCAGAACTGTCACACTAAAAGTATTTATATAGGAAGGTCTGCATTTTGTTTGCTATTGTAAACACGGTAGCAGGAATGCACTGCACATGTGTTCAGTGCAGAAATTTGTAACATATTATTTGTTTACGCACATACTGTATATTATTAGTTTATTCTTTAATATTGTGGTCTTGATGTTGCTGGAGTACACTATATCAGCAAATGCTTCTTAGAGAGGATTACTCCTCTACTTCCCCTCTTCAAATCACTACACCAATAACAGAAAAGGGCTAATTTTACTTCAGCGGCAAACCACATGTTTTGTCTCCACGTAAAATCTACAGATGAATCGTACAGAACTCTTATGTAAAGCAAAATATTTAGCACCGATTAATGAATGAAAGCGATCAGTGTGATGCTGGCCGCAGAGGCCTCTAGGGTCCAGGCCTAAAAAGCCGCGGACTCTCCTGGACTGTGCGGCGCCCTGAAGCAGCGCTACGCTCGGGCGCAGGCGCGGAACACCGTCGGGGTGTTTACAAATACCCGTTTTCATGAAGTTTATCCGGACTAAAAATTACGTTTCACACTATAAAACCACAGTTTGGGACTATGTTTTGATCATTCGGCCCACTAGCAGTGCTGGATTGGCGCTACATTTCAATCTTTCATCAGCCTCCTTCTGTTGTAGCAGGACAGGCTAACTTAGCTTAGCATGCTACCGCTAATAGAGAAGCGTGTGTTAGCTGTTTGGCTACCGGTCGCTAACACGGTCACGCTACTGGAGTACACCAAGACATAATCTAGATTAGATTAATACTACAGTAACATCCAAACCATATTTCGAGAGAATCTCCCCAGTTTAACTTGTTATCTGTTTACCCAGTTATCTCGTCAGCTAAGCATTTAGCTTAGCATGCGAGTCACTAGATGTCCAAGCAATAATGTCCCATACAAACAAAACTCGAATTGAGTGAGGAACGCTTCAGGCGTCCTCACTCAATCGAGTTTGATTTTTCGGACTTCTGCTTTGCATCTCCTGGCTCGTCTTAAGCACCTAAAACAAACCGTTGTACCAGTGAATTTGTGGGTTTTGTCTAGTACTCTGCGGTTTCGGCTGTTTTCGGTGTAATGCTGTTGTTGGCTCCCGCACTGCGCTTCTGTAGATCCGCCGCTCGGTTTGTTTTCAATTCGCCCTCACACATACACACACACAACACACACACACAACAACACACACACACACACACCCCCCACACCCCACACACACACACACACATCAGTACTCTACCGGTGATACCCAGCCAGGGCCATCTCGCCCGTCACACTGAAGGGGCTTTCTCAGTTATTACCTGTCTGCTTTGGGCTCCTTCTGTCGCTGTCGCTCGGGGACTCCACACAAACACTCTTTAGACTTTATTCTGAAGAGACGGCTGTCTGGGTCTTCCCCTCCACGGTCAGGAGTGCCTTGGGTTCAGACGCTAGGCAGTGTTTTGTATTCCGTGAGCCGGGAAACAGATGGGACAGCAGGCATAGTTCAGCTGTGAACGCTCCAGCAGCCGGTCTCCGCCATGACGCGCTCGCGCACTCAGAGCGAGCGCAGCCCGGGCCGTGACGTCACCG
Organism: Sinocyclocheilus anophthalmus; assembly: GCA_018155175.1. Taxonomy (NCBI): domain Eukaryota; kingdom Metazoa; phylum Chordata; class Actinopteri; order Cypriniformes; family Cyprinidae; genus Sinocyclocheilus; species Sinocyclocheilus anophthalmus. Next base: position 2,908 of record JADLZN010005135.1, on the reverse strand, counting down.
CGACGCCTCTGTAAATAACACGCTCTCGCGCAGACGCCGAGGGTACTGTGTGCCATGCATTTGGTTATTTCTCACGTTGTAAACATAACATAGAATATATAGGAAATGTATTTATTTTATTGGGAAAATATTATATTCATAAATGTACATTTTCTTCAACATCTCCAAAATGACATAATTTGCTTTGTGACTACACTAAAAAAATATTAATAACAAAAAAAGTGTCAAATTTGTGAAACTGTATAATGATCTGCTGAATGGTACATAATTTTGATTTACTACCTCTGTATTTTTTGTTTTATCTATGTATTATTTTTTTTTCTTCTTCTTTGTCTTCCTATAAAATTTCTGTATTCGTTATGTCATCCGATGTTACATTAATTGTTGAAGTTAAGTGTTTATACTTGCAATAAAAAACATATTTTGTAAATAAATATTTCCTTCCTAAGTGTTAGTTTTTGTTTAAAGCAAGCTGAAATATCGGCCGGCGGGGTGAGAAAAATTTAGCCTTTGAATTGAGATCATTTTTCTTACCCCGCCGGCCGATATTTCAGCTTGTTTCAACTGTATGTCATTTACTGAAAAACACTGCCATCTGTGGGTTTTGGAAGTTAAAAAGTATGAATTATTACAATTGAAATCTACATAATGCTCAACACAAACGTACATGTGTTACAGTTATTGTGAAAATTATGTTTTGTTATCTTTCATCATTTATGAGAAAAAAAGGTGTCTGTGTCCTATTTTGTGTTATTTACCTGTAATTGTCGTGTGCTACACTGATAGTGATTTGTCTTTGCGTCTATGAATGTAGCCTGTAATTATTGGCCATGATTTTTGTCCCTTTATGATGAACTGTGATTTATCGGTTATGGTTTATCAATACATTTTAAGGTAGGCTATACAGATTTGCTATACTATGTTAACATTGCGTCACTTGATGAAATATGCATTTATAAGTTGTAAAATATACATTTGACAGAATAGGTCATGGTTTTAATCATTTACTTTCACAGTAATATTATCATATATTTCATACTGTACAAATGAGCAGTGTTGGGGGTAACGCATTATAAGTAATGCGAGTTACGTAATCAGATTTTTTTTTAAAGTAACTAGTAAAGTAACGCATACTTTTTTTAATTTACAAGAAAATATCGGAGTTACTTTTCAAAAAAATAATGCCAGTTACTTGTTTTCCCATGTATTGACTGATAGCTCTCCTGTCCCCATACTGGGAGAAATCAGAAGTACAGAGGAGTTGTGTGCGCTGTGTGAACATGATGCTACTGTAGTTCTAGAACAAATGTGAATGTGCATTAATTCATCCAACTCACAAAAAACAGATTTAGTATTCAAAATGAATTAAAACAGTGAAACGCAAACTCAGAATATGACGCAAACCTGCAATGATTAAATTTTAATAACAACAAATGTATCAATCCCATTATTAAAGGGGTCATATGGTGCTTTTTTAAAGATAATTATTTTGTTTATTTGGTGTAACAGAATGTGTTGACATGTTTTAATGTTCAAAAACACATTATTTTTCAAATACTGTACATTATTGTAGTCCTCAATGCCCAGCCTCTCTCAAACGCTTCGTTTCTACAAATTCCCTCCTTCCGACAAGCGCAGTCTGCTCTGATTGCCCAGCTGACCCAGTGCATTGTGATTGAACACCGCAAGCACTTGTCGGAAATGTAACTCCCCTTACCATAATCGCAGCTTCAGCTTTCAAAATACATGTAAAGACAGAGCCCGAAAGGGGAACAGATTCTGGTGACAGACACAGTGATGACGCTGGTGTGTGTGTGGTCTCTCTTCTCATCTCTCCTCTTCTTCTCTCCTCTTGTCTCTCTCTCTCTCTCTCTCTCGCATGCACGCACGCACACACACACAGACACACACACACACACACAAGATTGCAAAACTCCTATTTGAACAGTCAATAGCAAATACTTAAATAATAACAAAACAGTAGCTGATTCATAAGCGCCAATTGTCATAGCAGTCAGAATGACCTCCTCTCCTAGGTTCACGAAACGGTCCTCCATAAAATGCATTGCTGTTCTGTTGTAAGGGATCTTAAAGATTTCTAAATGCATCTAGTTTCGGAAGGCCAAATAAAGTGCTTTAGCTTTCGCCTAGAAACACACAGCGTCTCCCTGACATGCTGCTTCAACACTAACTGCGGTTACTGAAACCACACCTTCTTTCTTTGCGTGCACATTTGGGCGGCATTTTGCAAATATTCCCACATAGTGAGGTAGACATGTGGGGGCGTGTTAGAACGAGCCATTTTAAGGGGGCGTGGCAGAGTCTTATTTTTATAAAGAATATCTCTTTGGTTTTTAGACTTTAGTCTTTGCAGCTTCAGGAATCTTATCTATCAGCTTGTAACACTCCAAAGAGAAAAAAAACTTGAAATCGCATCATATGACCCCTTTAACCAATGTCTTTGCTTCTGACCTTCTATGATCCAGTTCAACCATACTAATAATTAAAAATGACTTTAGATAAACTAACAATTGTGCTTTGTTTTTTTAATTGCTTTGAGTGTTTCTTCTCCTGCGTTCTTCTGTACAGACGTGAATTTACTTTCCCTTCAGCCTGAGGTTTATTCATTACACGTTTTGGTGTGAAAGGGCTTTTAAATCTGCTATAAATAGAACTTCTTATATTAAAAACCATCAAGCCCTGCTCATATTTAAAAAGTAACGCAAAAGTAATGCAAAAGTAACGTAATGCATTATTTTCCATAAAAGTAACTAAGTCACATAATTAGTTACTTTTTTTATGGAGTAACACACTATTGTAATGCATTACTTTTAAAAAGTAACTTTCCCCAACACTGACAATGAGCAAACATTGCCTTGTCCATCCTTAAAGACTGCAGTACAGTTAA